>JAPFBL010000979.1:62500-80964 GCA_026182355.1 Hermatobates lingyangjiaoensis | reverse complement strand
AATTTTTTCATAGGCAGAAGTAAGAATTTTTTAACTAAGAAAATGAAATTTACATTATTTAAAGGAACAACAATGTTAACCAGACGTAACCTTCGACTAGACTAATAAGATAGCAATTTTTACTCTTCCCTCCCACTCCTCTCACTCTTACTATGATGTTCTGCATCTAGTGTTTTAGCTGGTTTTGACTCTGACGATGACCGCTTGTTATGGTTGAAATATCTTAGTTTTTTTCCCCCATTTCATATAGTAGATTCATCATTGAGATATATATAAAAAGATTTCACATAAACACGTGAAATAACAATCAATGATCCAACCACAATAAGAAATGGGAAAACAAGACTAAGATCTTTCAACCGAAACAAGCGGTCTTCATCAGAGACGAAGATTCTGACGAAGACGGCTTGTTACGGTTGAAAGATCTTAGTCTTGTTTTCCCATTTCTTATTGTGGTTTGATCATTGATTGTTGTTTCACGTGTTTATGTGAAATCTTTTTTACAGACTAAGTATCTTTTTAAAGATAAAGATCTTTATATAATGATCTTTTTAAAGATACTTATATAAAATTTAAGTCCAAGCACTGCCAGAAGTAAAAATTTATACTTATTAAAAAAAAAAACATCTTTCAATATATTTTATTTTTTAGAAAAATGTATCTAAATACTAAATGAATTAATGCACGGTATAGAATATGGTATTGTTTATTTGAGTGTATAAAGTAATTATAATAAGGTAAAAAAGTGTGTTTGTTTGAAATAATACAAACAATTAAATGAATAAGAATAAATGATGGAATGTTAAGGATTGATTGAGTTTTATACCGAAGAACTTGTGTCTTCTAGAGAATAAGAAGTCAGTTAAATAATACTGGTGCATATATCTGTGGAAAAGAAGAGAAATGGTGTTTGTTAGGGGTTGTTTGTCAGCATCGAGTGGTTAGGGGTTAGGGAGGGGGTGGGATTGTAGAGGGATGTCTGTTTGTGTAGGAAATGCGACGGCGACTGACTGATGCACCCCATTACTGGTCTTGGGGAGTCCTTTGCGGCCGATTCTCCTGGATGCCACACTCTCCTAGAGGGGCTTAGGGACCCTTTCGCACCCTTGACACTGTCCACTACAAACACGTGCCAACCACCTAACCCCTCCACCTGGATCAACTCAAAACCCAATTTAACTGCCTTCTTAATGGATTGGCCTTACTCTCAATAACAAACACTTTAAACTCCCTTCCTAAACAAACTACCGCCTTATTAGGTTCCATTTTGGAATAATTATACCCGAGTTTCATTCAAAAAAACACAATAAAGAAAAACATTTCGGAATTACAATAAAATATCTCCTAAATACAATTCTAAAACAAGAAATTTGAATACTTCATGATTTCACAATGAACACCTGATACAACAATGTTCAAGCCCCAATAAAAATTGGGGGAAAAAAGACTTTCAAAATCATTCAACAGTAAAAGCAGACTTCGTCGGCGTCAAAAACCAACTCTAACGAAGACCGATAGTAAGGATGAGAGATATTGGTCTTCTTTTTTTTTTTTTCCTTTTTAAATTTAAAATTTTTAAATATATATATATATATATATAATATACATATTGGTTATAACGACTGAAATTGTCGATCGATGATCTTCTTCTCCAACTTTTCAAGTTTGCGGAAAATTATTTTTCAATTATTTTTATAAAATTTTCAATTTTCCGCAAACTTGAAAAGTTGGAAAGATCATCGATCGACAATATTCAGTCGTGTATAACCAATCATGTATAAAGGAAGGACTGCTACCGAAGTACACTAATATATATATATATATATATATATAATATATATATCCTTCCATTAATTTGTCTGACAACATTATGTCATGAGGTAGAGAGATAAAGAAGTAAGTCATTCTATAGTCAAACGATAATTCTTGACTTGTCCACGCATAAATGGTAAAAAAGGGTTTAAAACCACTAAAAGGACTAGTAATCAATTAATAAATTCTTTGCTAGTTATATTATCTATTCAACACTTTGTGCATATTGCGATTGTAATATGTGCAGGCCAAACAAAACAAATTTAAGAAATAGAATTGTTTTTTTAGAAATATGATATTAATAAAAGGAACATTCTGTGCTTCAACCAATCAAAATATATACAATAGGTTTAACTTTATATCACATAACACCAAAATTATAGTTCAAGGATACAATCAAGACAAGAGCCTCCCAAACGAAAAGATTAATAACTGGAAAACAAAAAAAATCCACACACTAAAAAAAATATGTCTAAGTATAGTTTTACCATTAGATGTTAAATTTTAGTTAAATATTATTCGGAATGTTTGTTTCATATTTCTGTCTTAATTCTCTTTAAAAAAATTAAGAACGAATTTTTTTATGTATGAAATTTAATGCAGTTTGACTGTGTAAATAAGTAGCCAATGAAATCGTGATTTCTTTTTTTACGTGTGACATGTTTATTTTAATTCTCCAAGACGAAATGACGTTTTTTAAGGCAGTATAAAAATGAATTAATTATTGCATGTTCATGTTTTAGTATTTGAAGTATATATATATAATTGGTATATATATATATATATATATATATATATATATCAATGATCAAACCACAACATAAAATGGGAAAACAAGTCTAAAATCTTTCGACCCTAACAAGCGGTCTTCGTCAGACTTCGTACTCTGACGAAGACCGATTGTTATGGTTGAAAGATCTTAGTCTTGTTTTCCCATTTTCTTATTGTGGTTTGATCATTGATTGTTATTTCACGTGTTTATGTGAAATCTTTATATATATATATAGTTCAATGCACATAAAGGAACATAGAGAAATTAAAAACACAAAGTGTGTGTTTTTAATTTATTTATGTTTCTTAATGTACTTTGAACTGTATTTGTCCATTTCGGATCATATTTTCATCGAATATATATATATATAATATATATATATATATATATATCCCCCAAAACACCATAACAAATTTGACGATTAATAATTTTAGTATTAATTAAAGTAACTGAAATCTCGGTTCGCTAGTATCGTAAGAAATATATAAACAAACAGAAACAATTCAACAACAATGATGGTACAAATAAACGGATAAAAACAGAAAAACATTTTTGAAGAAAAAAATTCACACTGAAAATAGATAAAATAAGTCAGATAGTATTCATGAGAGAAAAAGATTCGAATTTACCAAAATTGTATTTATTGAATTTATACTAAATAATTTAGATATTTATATAAACAAACAGTTCATAAGATGAACAACAATTATCATAGAATTTTTTTTATTAATAGTATTCCATTTTTACGGTTAAGGTATTGCAAAATATTTTATTTTGTTTTTTAATATTACATAATAGAAGATATATGTTTGTTGTTACCATTAAAAAATAATTACTATAGAATGTTTACAAGTATAGGTAGAATATATGTCTGCTTTTCAAAACATTAAAGACTGTTTGACTGTTTGTTTTCAACTTTATACACCTGTCTGTCATTCTTTGATAGTAAGTCGTTATCATCTAAATGAGATTACCTATTCACTTGAGCTACACAATGACCTCTAAAGCTTGTATCAGGAGCATTGTTTTAGACAGCATTTTGATGGAAAAGTTTCGTGAAGCTAGCACAAAGCAATGATGGACACTATCTGTATTTAGATGTTTTGTTTCTGATCAACTATAAATATCCATTCTTTATGCGTGATTTTGTAGCTTTTATTAAACATGATTATCTATATTATCTTCACTTTATTTACAGAACTTCTGAAATTCAACTAGTCATGAGAAAATGTAGTAATAGAATTAATAGTAATTATGTCCCTGATACCTCGTAAAGTTTCTATAGAGCTACGGTTTAGGGTCCATCTGGTTCCCTTCAAGAGCAACTGACTGTATTTTATTTTATCTCTTCATTTTTTTTCTTGCAACATACCTAAACTTGTTATCTATATTGTGGAATCAGTGTTATCTGTATAGTTAAATTTTCGTTTGCACGTTTGTTTAATTAGAATTAGTAATAATACATTCCGTCATACCTCGTAAAGTCTCTGAAAAGCTCGACCGGTTTCGGGTCCGCCTGGATCCCATCTTCAAGAGCACCTAACTGATTATTGTTTAAGTGTTACATTTTTTTCTTTTATTTCTTATTTCATTATCTATTTCCAGTTCTTTGTGTCTTCGTTTGAATGTTAGTAGAGTTTTTGTTAAAATGTCAGTTTGATGGTTTGTCTGTTCATTTATTAGGTCGTCAGTCATTTTATATTTATATATTTGGGTCATCTTCAGGTTCTTAAACTACTTATATTAACTAAGTATAGAGATTACATCCTACTTAGGCGTTTAACTGCTAATTGAACTAGTAATTCTCTTATGAAATTATAAAATACCAACTGAACTAGTATATATATATTTGTATATTGAGTTATAGCAATGAAAATGTTAAATTATTTTAGCAATATTGAAATTCAGTTAAGCTATATAAGGAATAAAATAAAGGTGAATTTTAATGGGACAGTTATTTTTGTCGTAATTGTTTTCTTGGAATGTTAAGAACAACAGCTGGAGAAAGTCGGGTTAGGAATGCGTGGCTTTTTACACTTTTATGATTGGTTTACTGTGTTTATGGGGAACTGGGGTTGTGTGTTGTGTGTCAGGCACCATATTTCCCCATTTAGCAGCGACGCTCTATTTACACGTGCCACTAGATCACACTGCCCTGCCGTCATAAAGCCTCCCACTAAACGCCCTTTACGAGCCCTTTTTATCTGCCCTTTACCTCAACTGACTTACGACAGTTCCATTAAAAGAACTTCTTCGTCGGCTATTGTTGCAATTCTCTGCCTGCCCGTCTACTCGTCGAATAAAGGAAAACCTTTATAGAGCCTTCTCTTTCTCTCCCTAATCCCAACCCCATCGACCTCATTTCACCCCCCACCCCTCACACCCGCACTCCCACTCCGCACCCCCCCCCCCCCAACCTGGAGCATCAATCGGAAATACTACAAAGACGCAAGATATTGAAAACCTAAACCTTTTACAAACCTCCTCGCCAATAACACTGCCTTCTTCTATTCTATTCGTATCTCTTTTATCACATACTGATAAATTTAATTATAAATTTTAATTTGCTCACTTATTTACATACATAATGTTAACACACATCGAATGACTTAAAGCGAGTTTTCCAAACAGCACCTGAAAGTTTTTTTTTAGTGACCCAGTTTTATTTCCAAGCCTCATTTACGAAAGCTTTCCAACTCAATTGATTAGCATCCATACAACTTTCATTACTTTAACATTTTATAATTTTGTTGAATGTTATTTATAATGATTCTCCCTACCTTTGTGAAATAGAATCTAAATACACTAGATAATTTTAACTGTTGCTCTAAACTTTGAAATTTCTTTTATATATATAATCTTTATATACTCATATTTTGATGACTTCTTCACTGGACTGATTTAATAAAAAAAAAAACATAAAAATACGTACAAATTGTTAGTAATACAATAATTAATTGAAATCGAATTTGTAAATGATCATGCACTTTCTGTAAATCATAATATTTATTTATACAGGAAATACTGTCATTGCGTCGAATGAATTGAAGTGAGCTCTTTCAAAAACATCCTTGAATTTTTTTCGTGACTGAGTCTATTTTGGTTCCCATTTTCAAATACAACTTCACAGAGATTCTTTGAAATCAATACAGCACGTGATATCTTCCCAACTATGTGAACACATGAATAATATTATATTACATTATTATCGGCTGGAGTACTTTTTAGCATCACTATTCAATTTTTAAAAAGATTGGACTTCATTTTATTTAGATAGTAGGACAGAAAATAAATAAATAAAGAAATAAAATTTCCCTTGTAATATATATAGATGTGTATATATTTCACAGATTTCAAGATTTCACAGAAAGTCCTTAAATAACAATCAATGATCAAGCCACAATATGAAATGCAAAAAAAAAAGACTAAGATCTCTCAATCGTAAGAAGCAGTCTTCGTCAGAGTAAAAACCCACTCTGACTCTGACGAAGACCGCTTGTTACAATCGAAAGATTTTAGTCTTGTTTTCCCATTTCATATTGTGGTTTGATAATATATATATAATTAAAATAAGCAGTGACACATAAACTGAAACACAACAAAGACTCACTTTTCAATATTTCGACCGTAATATTGAGGAGGAAACGACAGAGGGACGGTTGACTGTCGTCACTCCGTCAATTCACTTCTTCTCCTGAGGACGACCGCCATTACGGTCGAAATATTGAAAAGTGAGTCTTTGTTGTGTTTCAGTTTATGTGTCACTGCTTATTTTAATAGTAATTTGTCCTGCCGGACCGTTTTTCGTTTATCATGGTATATATATATATATATATATATATACAACGTTGCACCATGTATGTATACAAAGAGTTCCAGTTTGAGAACTATTGACTCGAATCACCCCATTTAAGTTCCACTTACATTGAGTAAAAAAAATACTATTTAGTTACCCTTTTTTGAAATTTTTGTAAAATCTGATGAAATCATATAGAAAAATGCTTTGATTGATAGTTTTCACCTATATAATTTTCCATTGACTATATATTTTCATATTTTTGACAAATTATTCCGTTGTAAAATAATTAGATCTCAATTGTTTAGTATTAGTTGTTTGATTAAATATTAGGATATCAGGTGATTCAGGTAAACTTAAACTTTAGTTTTATATTGAGTAAAAAACTACTTAATTACCTTTTTTTTCAAAACATCTGAAAAGTCTGATGAAGTCACATAAAAAATGCTTTGATTCATACCTCAATATTAGAATTGATCATGTGTTTTTAACTTTTTTGCGAATTTGTTGGAATTTATTTTCCGAATTTGTTCTCAAATGTTTAATACCAATTGTTCAGGTCTTTATCACATATAATTTATTGTATGACTTACATGTACTACTTACAGGTACACTTTTAGATAATGGTCCGTATTTAGGTCATATTCACTTACAAATTGCAGTTTTATATTGATACATGACACAAAAACTGCTCCATTAAATATTGCTAAGTTGTTATAAACAATGTATAATGACCTCATTTCAGTTTTTAGCAGTGTACATACAGCAACGTTTGTAAAGTGCTACAAAAAAATGCCACAATTGCTCCTTTTTATGCAATTAATCTTTTAAATTTATTAAAAAAAAAGTGTACTAATTATATATGAACCAAAAAAATGAGTTGGGAAATTCACATCAAGATTGTTTGTTTTCCAACGCTCACACTTAGTGCTATTCTAAGAACGGAAATCGTGGCTCATTTATTATATAGCACTCATTTCGTAGTGGGTGAGCCACACTACAAGTTGATTCTACATTGTAAGTTCTAAATTTTGCCTAACTCAAGTGTAGTTAGAGTAGGGATCTTTAACGAGTATCTGATATTGCACAGGCTCAGGACCGACGGTTAATGTCCTCTCCTTTTAGTATTAAGGCTTTACAATTGTCTATATTATTAAGTCAACCCATTTGTAGTGTTTGTGACCGATGGCTGTTGAGTGAGTAATAGCATCTTGCGAGCCCGCCTCCACGAGGCCTACCTTGGATGCTCCAGGCTTTTAACCATTTTGGGTTTGATCCCAGGAGTGACTAAAGCACAGCGTGTTAAACGTCACCATCGTTTGGTTTTGCGTTATGGCCGAAAGGCTCTAGGCACACTATAATCGAAACAGGTGAAGGTCCTCTCCGAGGGACGACATGCTTAGATCAATATACCTCCCACATAAATAAATAGAGGATCAGGAGGGTATCGAACTCCAGACCTAGCAGTTCTGAGGCGAGTGCAACAACCTCTGAGCTAACCTGGCCCCCTATTCGCAACAATATAAAACGTCCCTTTCAAACTACGAGTATATAAATTCTGGTGTATGAATAAACAGGTAGACACCGCCTTATTGTAATTATAAATTGTTGACCAGATAATGAATGAAGGAAATGGAATGGTAATTTCCAAATTACTTAAAGAAATGTATGTTGAAGAAAGGAAGGATATAAAAATTGAAGCCTTAATGCAAAGGAAAGTGGTTGCTACTTCAATATGCGAATTACCAATCAGTGCGTTCTACCCGTCCACACCACCTGCATTCTACGAACTGCTTTGTGTTCTAATTATCCTTTCTTGTCAGATTTGTATGTAGTATTTTATATATATATATATATATATATATATATAAAAATACATTATTTTCTAAATTCGATATTTAATAAAATAGATTTTTAAAATACATTATATATATTTTAAGGTGAAAATGAAAAAAAAATTAAAAATATTATATTTGATTATAAAAAAAAAATGTTTATCAATTTCTATAAACAGCTTAAATATCCCTCAAAAACGCAGTAAATTTAACGGATTAAATATCCCTCAAAAACGCAGTAAATTTATCTTTATTTCTTCTTTATTTTCCAAAAATCATGGAGTTTTAAAATGTTTACACAGTTAAAATGCTGAAGTAGATTATAATAACGAGAAGATCAAAGAAATAGCTTTGAGAAAATTTCAAAGAAAAAATATGTGGTGAAAAAAAATATAAAAACAAAATCAGAGAGCTTTAGAATTGTATAACGGTTTAAATGCAACTCTAGATAATACTAAAAAATTAAGAAGGTGCTGAATAAGATAAATTTATTATTTAAACATCATAAAAACTGATAATTACCTTATGTGCTAATTACCAAGTATATATATTTAGTCTAAATAGATACTATATAATCACAATAAATACGTCTTGGAAACTACTGAAAGAAAAAGCCATAAGGATATATAAAAAAACACAGAAAACATGCTCTAAGGCCTTTCAAATTTATATAATCAGAGTGCAACTAGAGATATTTTCTATTTTTTTTTTTTAATTTTTCCCTGTGACTTTTACATTCATAGTCTTTACAGATATATAGTTTAGGGTTTAGGTAGTACGCATATTAAAATTGACATATATGGTTGTACAGACACTGAAGTAGAAACAAGGCCGGTAGTAGTAAGTATATTACAGTAGCCCCAAAAATAAAAGTTAATGAAAAAAATTAGATAATTTTCTATTATCTAATGCAATCGCTCATATTTAGATTTATAATAATCTATAATATAGATTACAGATATTATATATATATATATATAAAATAAATTCAAAACGAAGGAAACACACAGAAAGACACAGACATAACTCACATCGAAATTTCGACCATCGTCGTCATCAGGAGGTGTGAAGAGCGAAGAGTACCGCAGAGATAGACTTCACACCTCCTGATGACAACGATGGTCGAAATATCGATGTGAGTTATGTCTGTGTCTTTCTGTGTGTTTCCTTCGTTTTGAATTTATTTTTTATATAATATATATATATATATATAATTAAAAGAAACGGTCCAGCAGACTTTTTTAAATAAAATAAATTAAAAACGAAGGAAACACACAGAAAGACACAGACATAACTCACATCGAAATTTCGACCATCGTCGTCATCAGGAGCTGTGAAGAGCGAAGAGTTCAACAGAGAGAGACTTCACACCTCCTGATGACAACGATGGCCGAAATATCGATGTGAGTTATGTCTGTGTCTTTCTGTGTGTTTCGTTCGTTTTGAATTTATTATATATATATATAATCTATAATAGATTACAAAGTTAATCTACAGTCAATTCTATTGTCTTCTAGTTTCAAATTTTAGGTTTATAAAAATTCTTTTAATTATCTGAAATAATTATATCAGCATATTTTGTTTAATAAAACATAAGTAAAATATCGTGTTAATAGACGAATGGTATAAAAAAATCTCCTTTTTTTGTATTTTCTTGGAAAAGAATGTTACTTTCGAGTGATTTCTCCCACTAAGCTGGATAAACTGGTAGCAATTTTTTTTTTTTTTCAAAAGAATCATTCTCGCTTTTCCACATCAGTGATGCAAAAATAGCCTCTTGCCGAGATGGTGTCATCCTTTTCCAAAGCAGGCCGCTCCATCACATTCTCCCACTCTCTTCAAATTGCTTCACTCAAGTCCATTTGTCTTTTCTTCCCCATCGGAAAATCTATTATTTATCAACAACACATTTTTTTTTCATTGTTTGGTAATTTTGGATGAAACTTACAGAAAATAGCAGAAATAAAATGTAGAAGTGTTTAAATTATTTGGGTGCTACTTCAATATGCGTACTATCGACCTTGTTTCTACTTCAATATGCGTAATACTATAAATTACTTCAATATGCGTACTACTATAAGTGACTACTTCAATATGCGTACTACTATACGCGATTACTTCAATATGCATACTGCTATAAGCGATTATATCAATATTCGTACTATTATAAGTGACACTTCAATATGCGTACTACTATACGCGATTACTTCAATATGCGTACTACTATAAGTGACTACTTTAATCTACGTAATACTATAAGCGATTACTTCAATATGCGTACCACTATAAGCGATTACTTCAATATGCGTACTACTATAAGTGACTACTTCAATATTCGTACTACTATAAGCGATTACTTCAATATGCATACTACTATAAGCGATTATATCAATATTCGTAATACTATAAAAGATTACTTCAATATGCGTACTACTATAAAGGTTACATCAGTCGACGTAACTATAAGCGATTACTTCAATATGCGTACTACTATAAGTGACTACTTCAATATGCGTACTACTATAAGCGATTACTTCAATATGCATACTACTATAAGCGATAATCAATATTCGTAATTACTATATAAGATTTACTTCAATAAGCGTACTACTATAAAAGGTTACATCAGTAAGAGTACTACTATAAGCGATTACTTCAATATGCATACTACTATAAGTGACTACTTCAATATGCGTACTACTATAAGCGAATTACTTCAATATGCATACTACTATAAGCGATTATATCAATATTCGATATACTATAAAAGATTACTTCAAAAGCGTACTACTATAAAAGGTTACATCAGTAAGCGTACTACTATAAGGATTACTTCAATATGCATACTAATATAAGCGATTATATCAATATTCGTAATACTATAAAAGATTACTTCAATATGCGTACTACTATAAAAGGTTACATCAGTTAAGCGTACTAACTATAAGCGATTACTTCAATATGCATATACTATAAGTGACTACTTCAATATTCGTAATACTATAAAAGATTACTTCAATATGCGTACTACTATAAAAGGTTACATCAGTAAGCGTACTACTATAAGCGATTACTTCAATATGCATACTACTATAAGTGACTACTTCAATATGCGTACTACTATAAGCGATTACTTCAATATGCATCTAACTATAAGCGATTATATCAATATCGTAATACTATAAAAGATTACTTCAATAAGCGTACTACTATAAAAGGTTACATCAGTAAGCGTACTACTATAAGCGATTACTTCAATATGCATACTACTATAAGCGATTATATCAATATTCGTAATACTATAAAAGATTACTTCAATATGCGTACTACTATAAAAGGTTACATCAGTAAGCGTACTACTATAAGCGATTACTTCAATATGCATACTACTATAAGTGACTACTTCAATATGCGTACTACTATAAGCGATTACTTCAATATGCATACTACTATAAGCGATTATATCAATATTCGTAATACTATAAAAGATTACTTCAATATGCGTACTACTATAAAAGGTTACATCAGTAAGCGTACTACTATAAGCGATTACTGCAATATGCGTACTATCTTAACCCTAAACTAGATATCCATATAGAACTACATATATAAATGTATAAATGGCAATTGTTGTTACGGTAATTGTCAGTTTTTATGATTTTTAAATATTGGATATTGCTTAATAAGTACATTATTAATTTATTAATGTTATGTAGTGTTGAATTTAAACCTTTCTACAATTTTAAAACTCTCTTATTTTATTATTATATTTTTTTCGTTACATATTTTTTCTTTGAAATTTTATCAACGTCATCCTCCGTTTATTATTTTGTCCTCCAGCATTTTAACTATTATAAAGTATTAAAGCTCTCTGATTTCTAAAAAACATTGAAAGAAAAAGGAAGATAAATTTATTGCGTTTTTGAGGGATATTTAAGCTGTTTACAGAAGGTATGAATTTTTTTGTATAATTAAATATTACAATATTTGTTTCATTTTTACTAAAAACATATATATTATTTTATTAAATATCAAATTTAGAATATAATTGATTTCCATATAGGTAATTTATATGTATATATGTAATATTATTATATTATAATATATGTAATATTACATAAGAAAGGATAATTAAAATTGAAAGCAGTCGATTGAAGGCAGGTAATGGGCCGGGTAGTATGCACTGATTGCTATTACGCATGTTGAAGTGCACACAATATTAAAACAGCATATATTTGATGTTTCTAATGACCGATCTTGTTTGTTTGTTTTCTTACCACCGTGCATTGTCTGAATAAATAATAAAATATACGTCATTTTCTCGGATTCGAACCTACGACCATTGTATTGGAAGTCCATTGTGCTACTCTCTGTGCCAAGTGAACTTCTCTACAAATGGCTTCCAAAACCAGTTATAAATAACATCTTTTTTAGAAAAACAGTATTTGTTTTTTTAATTTAAAGTAATGATAATATGAAATTATTTTAAGTTTAAAAGATGGTTATTGTTTATTTTAATCATCAGAAAAGTGTAGTTTTAAAAAACTTGTGTGAGAGAGAATTGAAATAAATGAGGAGGTACTAGGGATTTTTTTTTTGTTAAGGAATAGTTAGAAGAAGGGAATTTGTAGGAAAGGCAATAACATTTAAGAAGTGTTTCGTGAAGAGTAAACCTTTCGGTTTTAGGGGTGAGTGGGAGGGTTATATGGTAGTATGCAGCATACTGGAGAGTAGCCTTGCCAAAGGCCCCTCCATGAACTCCCCTCTAGTCGGTCGAGGCAGAAAGCTCTTCTTCAAGGCAGTTTTTGAAGATTGGGCTCGTTTCGAATCAATATCGTTAAGGAACCTGTATTGGGTTATCTGTCCACCATCTTCCAGGCCCATTCAATACGAATCCCTTTCCTACAACCAGGTGCCCTTATCTTATCATCACCTTGGTACCTTCGATTCAAGGATTCATTCAAAGCCTTCATCAGATTTCTTTATCGATAGGAAACACACTTAACCTTCATTTCGTTCAAATTTCTTTCTATAAGATGTCATATTTCATATCTACTTTAGTTATAGCTATCCATTGTACTACTGCTTTAGTGTTTTACAAGTTTCCATGACTAAGTACCTCTACTAAATAATTAATCACATTTAACTAATTAAGATCTTTTGAACATCTAGTCATCTAAAACTTCTCTTTCATCTATTTAGTTTATTCCAATAATACAAGTTAATTTAAGCAAAATACTATTACTTCTAAAATCTATGCTTAATTTAAAAATGTATTCAAAACATATTTTAAATCGTTGAAATAGTTTTTTTTTATTTTATTTCACACAGTCACAACATACGTTGTAATATTATGTTGTAACTTACTGGTAACATTACCAGTGACAATGATGAATGCAGGAGGGAAGAAATAATTCAGCAATTATACTTCCTGACGCGTTTTGAAATAGTTGATTTTAAAATTTAAAACTTTGAAAAAATATTTAATTTTAAAATTTAAATCTTTGAAATATTAGAGATAATAGTGATCCTCAACACCAGAATTGTAAAAGTTGCATAAAAGGTGCAGTAAACCATATTTACTGGTTTACTCTGAGTAAATAATAAGACTGAGTTTTTTGCTAAATTTAATATTGTTATGATTAAGGTTAATTTTAATTGAAAACTTTTTTTTTTCATAACACATACAGTTTTTATGCGAGTAATTACATTCTTGTCCGAATCGCATATGATGATCAAATCGTATGATCTCTGAATTGTATGCTAATTTTAGCATATAAATGCTGCTAATAACAAATTGATTCTAGCATCACATAGAATTCTAATTTTAATACATACATGATTCACATTTGAGATAATAGTGAACAGTATTTAACAACATACATAACTCGAATTCAATAACATGAATGCAGACATAATAAAAGGTATCTCCCAACTTATATGATTCCAGTTTTGGCACATAAATGAAGATAATAACAAACCGTATTTGAAAAAGGTTCATTTGGACTGAACAAAATATTCAATAAAGAAATAACTCTTCACTAGCAGTTTAAATGTCAATTCAATTTATAAATATATTAATTCTTCTTATTATCTGATTCTGACTTCTTCTTTCTGTAAATTTCTTTACATTTTTGTCATTACTGACTGTCTATTCAGTTGAATTAAGTTTCAACACTACAATGAACTCTCTTTACCAGATTCAATAAAAATCATTAGTTTTCAAATTGAAATTCAATTAGGCCGTAACATACAGTGCCAAATTTGTAAATGATAATATGTTACAATAAGCTAACTTTACACACTTCTACATAATATCCAACAAGAATCAAATTGAAATAAAAGTTAATTATATATTTGTTGACGTCTAAATTGATTTTGTCTATAATATCTTTTCGGTTATGTTACCTAATGTCTATAATTTGTGTTTAAGTTTTTTTTTTGCCTAACTTATGTGTATTTAGAGTAGGAATCAGGTGTATTTATCGGGTACCTGACATTCTACAGGCTCGGAAACGATGTGCTTAGATGTATTCACTTCCCACGTGAATAAATCGAAGACATTGGAGGATATCGAACACCAGATCTTGCAGTATAGAGACGAGCACGTTGCCACTGAGTTAACCCGACCTCCTTTCGTCTATGTTACCCTAATGTCTATAATTTGTATTTGTTTATGATAGGTTAGGTTAGGTTGCAGTGGCAGTCCCACAAGGAAACACACTTAGGCCGAGCATTGGCCCTTTGTGATACCACACAATGAAGATTGATTCTACAGTGGGAGTCCTAAATTTTTCCTAACTCAAGTGTATTTAGAGTAGGCATCTTTAACGAGTACCTGACATTGTACAGGCTCGGAAACGATAAGCTTAGATGTATTCACTTCCAACGTGAATAAATCGAAGACATTGGAGGATATTGAACACCAGATCTTGCAGTATAGAGACGAGCACGTTGCCACTGAGTTAACCCGCCCTCCTTTGCTTTATGTTACCCTAATGTCTATAATTTGTGTTTGTTTATGTACCCCTAATGGCTATAATTTGTGTTCATTTATGTTACTCTAATGTCTAAATTTCTGTTTGTTTATGTTACTCTAATGTATATAATTTGTGTTCGTTTATGTACCCTTAACTTTTATAACTTTTGTTTGTTTATGTTACCCTAATGTATATAATTTGTGTTCGTTTATGTTCCTCCAATGTCTAAATTTGTGTTTGTTTAAGTTAACCTATCTATAATTTGTGTTCGTTTATGTTACTCTAATGTATATAATTTGTGTTCGTTTTTGTTACTCTAATGTTTAAATTTGTGTTTGTTTATGTTAACCTGTCTATAATTTGTGTTTGTTTATGTTACTCTAATGTATATAATTTGTGTTCGTTTTTGTTACCCTTGCATATCCAGAATTGGTTCTGTTCCTGAAGTGAGACATTACTACATTGAAGTTTAGATTTCACTCTTTAAACATATTTATTTAACTGTATGCTTGAATGAAAGTGAATGCTTAAAATAACCGTCTCTGTTATTTTAAATGAACCATTTTATTGCTATGTTGATATTGTTGTTCCGACTTGAGCCTCTCCTGTAATGATACTGTTCTAACATTGACCCTGTTCCACTATATCATCCTCGTTTGCCCATCTATTTTATCTCAGCTTCAACAAAACAAATTATCCTAAAGAGAAACCCATCTTTTTATGGCCCTCTAACATTTATACGTTTATCTTTCCACAACTGCACTCTCACTCCCTCATGTTTAATGCTTCATAAAATCTAGACCTTATTATAGAGCTTAATCATTTAATAGCTATCAAACTTTGGATTTAAAAAAAAAATTAAATTCAATCCATTTATTTTATGAAGAATAAAAGAATACTAAAACAATAATATAATTTACTAAGTACTGGTTTGGGGTTTGGTTTGGAAGTTTGGTTTTATTGCACCCCTTGATAATTCAGTCACAACTGACCATTGAGTGTTTTGATTTAACGTTTTAAGTAAAATAATACAAAAGTTCTACTTTAATGTTTCTGAAGATCTTTTACTGAATATCCATATGCTATTATTTGCTATTTAGTATTTACCTGTCTGCAGAGTTTAATGCTAACATGTTATTTTTTTTCCTTTTATAGTACTCTAATTTTCATTTACGTATTATTAGAAAATTTGGAAGATAGGTTAGGTTAGGCAAAAATGAAAACAAACAATTACAATTTTTTTCTAAAAAAAGCCTGCCTTTTGACCTAATATCAACATAATACACTCTAAATATTCTTCAGCTGTGAAAGGTGAAGACACAATTACATGATTTTATAATATTTGAGTGGTGTCGAGCAAGCAAGCCAGTAAAAATCGTGGCTTATTTAATGGTTGAACCTTCAATTGTATGAATCTGTTATTAAATATTGATACGATTTAATGGGTCAAAGCATTGGTTTACTTTTAAATTCCTTTGAAAATCTCTAAAAATAGAAATCAAATGGAATAATGAATGTAAAAATTACAGAAGTCTTTGCCGACCTATCGAGTATCGGGAAACAGCTAAAACAAGTACTGATAAACGACTATGACAATTAGTGTTTATATTACAAAATAAACTGAAAAGTTACCGTCTGCATTGATTATGATAAGAAATCAAATTGTACAAAATTACGAAGTATTTATTGTCACTTTGATTGCTGTTAACAAAGAAATAGGATCCAGATTAGTTCAGTGGCAATGAGCTTACCTCTGGACTGGTATGAGTGGTATTCAAAGCCACTTTGATCTTCGATAAGTCTGGTCATGTCTTACTTCGAAAAGGACAAATTTGTTGAATATTTGTAGAATTATTATAGTGTGATATATAATTATGGTATACAACATATTCTTTGAATCAATAAACGTTATAGTTTTTGAGTCTTTATCCATTGCTTTAGATAAATGAAAAAAATAAGTATAATGATCATAAAAGAAGTAGAAATAGAATGATGATAAGAATTTAAAAAATAAAACTGCAGGTCGTCTGCAGTATTTGATTATGTATGCAGCTCCTTCACATGGCTAGATTTCTGTTAAAAAAAAAATGAATAAGTGGCACCTTTTGACTAACTCTGATAAGGCTTTACTGTGGTTTGGAAGTTGATTGTTATTTCACGCGTATTTTGTGAAATCTTTTTATTGTTAACAACATTATCTAGTAATATCATTCATCTAGCCTATCAATGATTTCTTTGTAAAGGAGCCATAATAACAACTTGGTTTTCAATGATGATATCAATAATGGAGCTCTGATTTCTTCAGTAATACTTTTACAATTACTTCAGAGAAGCCCTTTGCATTTATATTAGTTTGTCGTTTGGTCGATAATTGTTTTTGAGGTATATTATATCGTTGATAAAATTGCACAAGGTACATTATATCTAAATGTCAAAATTATGTCAAAATGGAAACTAATTTTAATTTATTGAGGTAACACTATATACTTTGGCTATATATTTAGTATTTTGAGTTTTCTTTATAAAAAGAGTAAGGAAAGAGAAAGTTGAGTAAATATTGAATATTGGAGGAAAAAATATTCAACTGATAGCACTTGTCACAATGTGCGATTCTTGTTATGTTGTAGAGAAATCATTAACAAACTAATAATTTTCCGATAATAAATAAGACAGATATCTGAATACTAAAATGAATATCAAGTTCTGGAGACCAGTCCATTTTTTTTTATAATTTTTTATAAAGTAGTAAGCGGTTTTATTGTTCTTTACATTAAATTAAAAGTTTGTTTAAATTATGCAATTTTGTCATTTCTGCTCATAGCGACAAGTTCCCCAAGTTATAGAGGGTTTATATCAGTTAACTGTTTATGTTGAGCGGCTACATAGTTTGCTAAGAATTAAGTATCAATTTTGCCGAGTTAAATTGTTCAAAGTCTCAGGTTGACGTGTAAGTTAGATTGTTTGTTAGAAGGGGGGGCGGGGGGGGGAGGGTGCGAAGTTGAAGGAGGGTGTTTAGAGTTTGTGGTGGGGGGTGAGTAGGGAGTTATGGAACTGGTAGGAGATAGCGACATGCTGTGGAACAAGTCTCAGGAGGTATTTAATTATACCAGGGGGGGGGGGGGGGGAGGGGGGAACAACCCTTAAATGTCACTTGAGAATCCTTCCTTCCTGCTGTTGAAACGCACGCGTCAGTCAACAAATGTAATTACATTGGCAGAAGAAAACCAAAAAAAAAAATTATATAACTGATATAAGACCAAGGTGCTTGG
>JAPFBL010000979.1:0-57500 GCA_026182355.1 Hermatobates lingyangjiaoensis | reverse complement strand
AAGGTCGAGGAGTTGATTCCAGAAATTGGAGGGTGGTTGAAACTAAGTTTGAAGTTGAGCAGAAAGTTTGTCTACCCAAGTCAACTCTGTCCCACTTGGTCACATTCACCTCTGGCCAACGAGACGAAGGTAAAAACTGTTCTTACTGGCTGTAGTCTCTAAACTGTATCAATGAAATTATGGACCAGTCTGCCGATATATAATAATAAATCTATTTAATTCATACATAGTATATTGATTAAAATAATCTTAAATGTATTCAACCAAATATTACTTCATGTAAACATATATATGCTATATCAACTTATCATTTGTCCCAATTATTTTTTCAAATACCATGCAAATATTACAATTAGTTTGTACTCAGGAAATACTGTGTCAATCAAAATATATACCAGTGACATGACAAAAGATAAACATATTTAATTAATATATAATGTACTGTAATTATATTATGTATATAGGATATTGTAATATTCTATTTATTATGTATGTAGGACATTACAATAAACATAATATATTGTAATGTTAAAATATATTGTAAGTCCTATATACATAATATATAGGTTATTACAATAACCTAAAGTGTAAACAATCAAACATAAATGTATGTTAGGTTAGGTTGCTGGCAGTTCCACAAGGGAACACACATAGGCCGAACTTTGGACATTTGTGATACCACACAACGAAGACTGATTCTACTTTGGCAGGCCTAAACTTTGCCTAAGTCAATTGTACTTAGAGTAGAGATCTTTAACGAGTACCTGACATAGAACGGGCTCCGATGTATGATCAGCTCACCTCCTGCGAGAATAAATCAAGGGCTAGAGTGAGTATCGAACCCCAGACCTACCAGTCTAGAGGCGACCACGTTGCCACTGAGCTTACCAGTCCTCCAACATAACTGTAAGTAAACATATTGCCGATATAGAATCAATTTCATTATCAACTCGTTATAATTGTGCTGTTATTATTTCTTCAATAACCTTGCAAACATATAAGTTAATGAGTACTCAAGAAATGAGAGGTTGCACTTTACTTAAATGTGACTCCCACGTAAATAGAGGGATTAAAAAATCTTCCAATATATTATTAATTAATAATTAATTAATTAATAATAATTAATTAATATTAATTAATTAATTAAGTACTTGTATAATTTAAATAATTAAATTATTTAAATAATTAAAAATACATTTAAGCCAAAGTTCCCTCAATATTTCTAGACATCTTCAGAGCTTAGTATTCTCCATTTGTTGAAAAAAAATTAAATTATTAGTTGTCATTCCCATCAACTGCCATCTGTATAGAAACAGTTGTTTTCGCAACCGTTTTTACGAAAATGTGTTTGGCTTCCCTCTCTTATCTCCTCTAATGGAGGTTCAAACGAAAAATCTGTATATATATACTTTTAATTTATCTATAAATCATTTTTTATATTGAACTTTAGTTGTCCGTTACAGATCGTTTTTTCATCGTTAAATTACTAAATTATTTCTGTAGGATAAACTCTAGCCAAAGGTAATTAATTTACAGCCGATGTTTCACTTTTAAAATTCTACGAGCTTCAAGCCATTCTCATGAACTTGACTGTAAAATGACCCCACCTGAACGACATGTTGATCAATATATTATCAACCACTGAACTGTAATATGCTAAAAATACCCTCCCAGAAAAATGCTTTTTCAGTAAAATCGACAACACAATCAACCGACAAATCAATCATTACGGCTTGAGTTTCTTTTTTATGGTTTTCTAGTCTAGCTATTTTAGAGACAAATTTATTAAAAAACTGAATGCAAAAGTCCTTTGTCATGTTTTAAAATACTAAAAGAATAACTTAGATGTCAGTAATAATCTATTTTACATTTACAAACACATTAACGAACAATAACCAAAAATATACCAATTTTGTATCCAACAGACTGTTAGGATGACCAGATATTATAAAAAATCAACTACAATAATTTCAAACTTTATACTATTTTACCATATTGTAATTTTTATTTACAATATACAATTTATTTGCTTAAATGTTGAAAATAATAATAAAACAACGTTGTAGCTTTTGATAAAATATTTATGTTAGTAATTATTGGCAAACAATATAATGTAATTATTTATAGTTATTTTTTATTTTCATAAAAATATTTTATTTTGCATAGTTTCAAGCATAATTATTTTATTGGGTTATAAGGAGGTCTTCAAGATGACCAAATAAACAATATAATTATATTTGTGAGTTATAATTAAGTTATAGAAAGCAAGTTAGAGTAAGTTATAGGCTGTTCAAAAATTATCCGTATATGTGTATAATTAGGTTTTTAGAAAGTTCATATAATTAGTTGTAGAGAGTTTATAGAGAATAATTTCAATTCACATATATTGATTTTATAATTATTATGTAGTGTACAGATGAAGAATTAAATCTGTATAATTCAGTTTGTAAAGCAAGATTCAATACAAAATTTATCATTTACATCCATATAAAGAAGTTTATTAAATAATAGGGGAAGAGTGGTCTAAACATACTAATTCACATATATGCCATATAAGTAACTGAAATTATATGGTGTCCCAAGGTAGAAAATCCATTAATACACACATGCATACATATACATAACAAGATTTCACATAAGCGATCCTAGGAAAAATACCCGGGAGGAAAAAAAACCCGGAGGAAAAAAACCCCGGGGGAAAATCCCCCCTCAAAAAACAATTAAAAGTTAAACTAACAGTAAATTTTTCCCATTAAATATATATATAATTTACCATTCGGCGATATAAACCAAAGAAAAAAGAAAATGATAGGTGATCTAGGATTCTGTGTGCATTCTCAGTTAATAATTTGAGACTTAACATTTACATTTACACATTTTACTTTGACACTATTGTTTATATTGTTGTTAGTTGGATGCATTTTATTTTTTGAAATGATTTTGTAAATATAATTATGATATTTGTAAAATATAAACTAAATTTAATCATTATAAATTTTTATATGTGGAGACCATTTCATTAGATTTTTACCCTACAATGAGTAAATACCACATAGTAACTGATTGCACTACATTAGATTTTGTTTTAATTATTTTCTTTGAGTGATGAATTTGATTTACTTCAGCATTTGTATATTGTGCTAGTTTCCAGTTTTTGTTTAAATAACTATTATCACCTGTAAAAATTATTTTCATTTTCCAGAAGTTTTTTTATTTTTTGATAATTTAGTATTGGTCTAATATACTATTTCTAGTCAAAAAATAGGTACATTTAATTTGGGGGGGGGGGATTTTTTCCAAGTGAATTTTTCCTGCAACGCACATAAACACGTGACATAAAAATCAATGAAATGGGAAAAAACCACAATATGAAATGGGAAGAAAAGACTAAGATCTTTCAATCACAATAAGCGGTCTTTCGTCAGAGTCAAAAACCCAACTCAGTTGTTGAAAGATCTTACTCTTTTTTTTCCATTTCATGACTATTGATTATACATATATATGTCAATGATCAAACCACAATAAGAAAATGGGAAAACAAGACAAATATCTTTCAACCGTAACAAGCGGTCTTCGTCAGAATCAAAAACCCAACTGAATAAGATACTGATATTATGTCTTGTTTTCCCATTTTCTTATTGTGGTTTGATCATTGATTGCTATTTCACGTGTTTATGTGAAATCTTTTTATACATATATAGTGCACATTTAGGTTTTCAAGTTATAGAGATTTATTCAAATTCTATATTCAAATAGAGATTTCAGATGATCATTTTCGTGTATCTTATTCGATTTTTTATTGGGTTAGAAAACAATAGGATTTCTGTTATGATATTTGTTTCAAGATCTCCAGGTTTGAAATATTATTGGTTTTCTGTAAGTATTACCTACAGGAGTTTTGTAATTCAATTTAGTTTATCAGATCAGCTGCGTTTCAAATCATATAAAAAGTAGAGAATATATTAAGAGGCCGGGTTAACTCAGTGGTTAACATACTTGCCTCTGGGCTGGTAGTCCGGGGTTGGATCCCCACCTGACCCTCGATTTAAATCTGAGTATGTGTCCCTCGGAAAGGACGTTCAACCCGTTTTGATCTTCGCGTTCCTCGGCATTTTGTGCCATAACCGCTTAGTGAAGCCAGGCCGCCTTGTTGACAAGTTACCCCTTAGCAACCTCCATTGAACATGGAAGTGCCCGAGGGTACCTAAAGCAACGCAATACTAAGCACGAATTCTGACAGTTACTCCGCAAAACGGTACCTAGGCCAAGAGTAATAGACAAGCTAAAGCCCAGGTAACAGGCGGAGATAATTACTGATAAGGTACTCAAAATTCCCTTACCAGTTGCACTTTAACTAGAGATATATAATTATATAACGAAGACATATAAATACACAATCAAGACTAACTCAACTTATCACTACGCCTCAAGGTACTAAAATATTCCCTCGAGGTGGAAACTAAACTAACTTAAACTAAGAAAACCAATATAAAAGACTAAAAAACTAATATAATGTCCGACAAGGTACTCGATATTCCCTTACGGTAGCTTAAAAACTAAAGGACGCAGGACATATAAATAAACATACAGAACAAACAAAACTTACGTTAAACCCTCAAGGTACTGGAAATATTCCCTTGAGACAAAGACTAAAAAAAAAAGGACATTCAACCGTCGATCCCTTAGCATGTACGATGTCAGGTACTCGCTAAAGATCCCTACTCGAAATGAACTTAAGTTAGGGGAAATTTAGGACTCCCAATGTAGATTCTATAGAATCACTGATCAAACAGAAAGCCGGTAAACGGCTGTATCACTGTTATCACCCACTAGACGATCGGTTTAAGTAATAAAAAAAATGATTATATTATATTTTTTTTTTTTGGCCATGAAATAGTTAGGTTGAAGAATAAATATGCAAGAAAATATTATTGACATTATAAAATTATTTTATCATCTAGTAAAGATGATTTTTGATACTTAGAAGCAAAATGTTTCGTTTAGAGAAAAATCCCGATGGAATGCTTTGTTGCGGTTTACTCGAGTAAAGTTACAAAAGCATACAGTTCAGACGAGATGTTCTTTTGTTTCAGTCCATAAAGGCAAGGCTAAAGTCAGTGAAGCTCTTTTCTTCATTCATACACATCATTGTTTTACCTTGATCCGCAGCATGACCTAAGTCATGCTCCAGCCAACTTGAAAAAAACAAACGCTTCTAACTAAGCGGGAAAGAAAAATCCAAAGGGGAATCCATCGAACAAAAAATATCCTCTTGCTACACTAAATATTTAAAGAAAAATATAATCAATCAATTTATAGTCTTAAAGTAAACCAGTTAACTTATCAGTTGAGATTCAGCACAAAGTATTTTTTTAATAAATAATAAAAATATTTCATATAATATTTTTTCAAGACCCTCGAGCTTTTTTTAAATTATTCGAGATAAGGCCAAAAATTTCGTGAAAATCCTGTTCTAAATACGACGTAATGTTCATCTTACGACGTAAAATCTGAGGCGCCGAGAAAGAATTTTCTCGAAACTTCTGGAACCTTCTAGAAGCTTCTGAGACCATTCGGGACAGTCAGTCGTGTGTGTTGCAGGAACGACCCAATGTGTTCACGTCCCACATCCCACAAGGCGTCCTTTCTTCAGAAAGCCGGTAAATTTCGTATCGTTTGGGTCCCTGTATTTGTGCTCGACTTTCTCGTATTTTCTCGTATCCCCGCGTCTCCTTTGTCCTATTTATCTTAATTGTATTAACAATGGACCTAAGAAGAAGTCCCACCCACGAAAACCACCCACGTACCAAAATCATGCCCTGAAACTCTGTTTTTAACATATTAATTCATTATTTATTCAATTCTTTTGTATTTGTATGGTTAAATGCTTGTTTTTTAGTGTACTTATGTTAGTTTTATAACGTAAAATAGGAAATGATACGATTTTTGGGCCGTGGAACCAATTAATTTTTTTTCCATTAATTCTTATGGTAATTATATGTTCGTGATACGATTTTTTTAAGATACGACGGGGGTTCTGGAACCAATTAAATTCGTATCTCGAGGTACTACTGTATTATTATTTTGTCATAATATATGATACAAATAAGTAGGTTCTATACTTCTTGTAATACAATGTTTATTCTTACATTACTTTATTATTATAAGATAATCTTACAATAAACAAACTTCATATTTCTTTTACACAGTGATCTCCTAAATTTCTGTATTACACATACAGAAAAGATGTTGTCATGGTTCCTAAGAAGTTTTAACAGTTTTTACCTAATTTGAGGGTGCTGATTTCAGAAATGCTGTCGTTTTTTCTCTGCCATGTCTAGTTTTTTTTTGCTATGACATACCCTTTTCTGTAGGAAGGCTACATACATATCTACAATAAAGACAGGAAAAGCAAACAAACAATATTTTTATTCAACTCTAACATATTCATTAATCACAACAATATAATTGCAATACGCCAACAATATATTTGGATTTCAAAGTATATTTCCTGCAATTATAGCAAAACATATTTGGTTTGTTTAAGGAATGTCGCTTAGGAGAGGATGTAGCCGTAATTAATTTTTACTCCTAAAATCTGTAACGCAAGTAAAAGCTTTGTTTGTGATGTCACAATCATTTAAGATTGATCACAATAATAACCTACTATTGTAATTATGGAGCTAGTGTGTATTTAGAAATACGCCTAATTTTAAGGTAAAAAAAAAAGTGAAAATAGCAAACGCCTCAATAACTTGATCTGATGAGAAAATATTAGTGATTTTCGGAATCACCACTCCCAAATAAATTTGAATCAGCTTAGAAACCTTGGGCAGCAGAAAATATGTTGATCGGTGTTATTACTATATATTCTTATATAAATAAGGTCTGCATTTGCTTCAATAAAGGGCTTATCCTACATTCCTATCTTATAATATATACTTATCTGATATTTCGTTTTAATTTATTTTATTTCAGTGATGAATTTGATTTACTTTAGCATTTTTATATTGTGCTATTTTCCAGTTTTTGTTTAAATAATTGTAATGACTTGTACAAATTATTTTGATTTAGCAGATGTTTTTATATTTTTTTGGTATTTTGGTATTCGTCTAATATACTACTTTTTATTATTTTTTTTCAGAAATGCTGTCGTTTTTTCTCTGCCATGTCTAGTTTTTTTTTGCTATGACATACCCTTTTCTGTAGGAAGGCTACATACATATCTACAATAAAGACATGAAAAGCAAACAAACAATATTTTTATTCAACTCTAACATATTCATTATCACACCAATATAATTGCAATACGTCAACAATATATTTGGATTTCAAAGTATATTTCCTGCAAATATAGCAAAACATATTTGGTCACCCTCCCCATTTGGGGGGGGGGGGGGGGTTAGGCGGGAGGGGGGTCCTCGGTGGATTTTTTCCTGCACCGCATATTGAGTGCTTTGAAGTATAATACTTCACTAACGAAAAAAAAAAATAACAAAATTGTCTTTGTTTTCTAGAAGAGATGAGAATATAAAGTGGTTGACGTTGTGGGAGTGGGTCAGACAAGGCGGTGGGGGTTGGTAAAATATTGATAAGACTGGAAGGTGGTTTGTGCGGGTGTTGTGGAAGGGATGCGTCGCACCGCGAGCCTGAATGTTTAATAAGACCTGGTGAAGTCAAAAAGGGGGTGCTAACTAAGTCAGACAAGGAGGTTCTAAATGTCGAAATTAATCTTGATAATGGCGGAGGGAGGTCCTAATGTGGCCAATTGGAGAGCTCAATAACTCTCTCTCCACACCTTTAACTGCATCACCCGTGTCTTCAAGCCGCCTTCTACTTGACTCTGCTTGTCTGACGAACATAGTGCGTTGAACTCTACTGACTATTAGCACGTGCAAAACACCATAAAAAACCACACCATCGTTATTAAAAACTCAAATAGTCCCTAAAACCAATATTTCAGGCAATAAAAACAAACAGCTATGTTTAATATTCAAACAATTATTTGACCCTTCAAATTTCATAGTACTAAAATAGTCTTAACTCAGTTTACGCCGATATATTACCATCAAAGGCAACAGAAGTAACATAATTTATTAATATTAATGAATTGATTGTAGGAGTTGTAAACAGCACAGTTTAATTGCACAATTCAACTAAACACTCCAAATTTGAAACAGATAATTCGAAAAATGTAATATATTCAATGACTTTAATATTTTAAAAACATGAATTAACTGTATCTAGTATTCATAAATGAAAAAAAATTAGAAAACCTAGACTTTATAGATAATTCTTTTTTATTTTTTTCTCTGTATCGGGTTTTAGTATACAATCAACCAATAAAACACCTTTAAGCCATCGTTTTACGTGTATTTGTGACATATTCAGGGCTTCATAAATAAGTTAGCCTTGAAGATGTCTAAAAATATAGACGAAACGTTGTCTTAACTTAATAGGTGTTTTACACGTCTCAACCTAGACTGATAATGGCCAGACCAAACTTCGGCAGAGAAAGAAAAAAAGTGTTGAATATATGTGGTCGAATTAAGAAAAGATTGAATTTCATTTTTTGTTTAATTTTTTTGTAATAATGTGAAATATTTTATTATTAAAACTTAATAAATCAGACAGGTAAGCAGAGTTGCTAGACTTATTAAGGATATTGAATCATAACAGGGAGCCTCTAATATCACCTTTTGAGAGATAATATTTATAGCACAGGTGTGCTTTTATGTAATAGCACAATAGCACAATACAGCACTTATAGCACAATGTACCAACAACATAATTAATTGAAGGAAATAAGGTTCCTTTACTTAAACTAACACCTCCAGAAAAAAACTTTTTTTTTCATATAACAACGAGTTTCAAACACGTAGTCTTCTTCATCAGGTTCAGATCTCCAATATAATTAATGATCCCACACGTTCTGAAGTTGACAGTTCAGCTAATCAATATGATAATTTTCATTGTTTATATGCAAGAATAAAGTGCTACTTTATTCTACTGTCTACTTACACTGTATTGGTGTTGTTTTACACGTGTCTTTAATGATTTACCAGTTTGACCAATATAAATTTTATAACAATTTTTGCACGGAATTATTCTTGCATATAAACAATGAAAAATCATAATATTGATTACACAGGAACTAAATTGATTACCTATGAAAAATCGATGTTGTTAAGAAAATTTTATTGAATCGTCACTAATTAAATTTAATAAATCAAATATTATAAACATTAGTAACGGTCTCTTCAAACTTGATACTTTCGTTACGAGGGTAATAGCCTCTTCTAAGAGAGTTGACACTAGCAAATAGTTTCTTACTCTTTCTTACTGTAATCCTTTGTTTCCCCAAACATCCCTTTCTGGACATTAGTCCTTTCCTGCGCTTTCACCCTTTTAAAATACCACTCCCCCCTCCCACTCTTCTCAACCCCTCACCAGATGTTTTCTGCATCTAGTGTTTCAGTTGGGTTTTTTGACTCTGACGAAGACCACTTGTTACGGTTGAAAGACCTTAGTACTTGTTCCCCATTTTATATTGTGCTTGATCATTGATTGTTATTTCACGTGTTTTTTGTGAAATCTTGTTATATATATATATATATATATGAAAGTATAAGCCACAAGGAAAAAGTAAAAAAAAAGACACAGAAAATGTGCTCTAAGGCCTTTCAAATATATGTCATCAGACAGCAACTAAGGATTGATAACAACAAAGGTTACAGGTTTGTTACAAAAAACAGAATAGGGGGAGATAATATAAACACATGTTAAAATATAAAAACTTATAAAATGCAAGCAAAAAAAGAAAAAAAACAAAAACTAGGTACCAAACCGAGAAACATCAGTTCGATTAGAGTTCATATTGTAAGGTTTTAAAATATCAAGAGGTCCAATTTGCCTGACTATACCCTCAACTAAAACATTAACTAATTTAAAAAGTCCTGGGCTGCTGTTGATAAGGTTTACAAAACAAACTGAAGGTTTTTACGAAAATTAAGGTTTTTGTAGCAAACCTTTGTTGTTATCAATCTTTAGTTGCTCTCTGATGACATATATTTGAAAGGCCTTAGAGCATATTTTCTGTGTCTTTTTACTTTTCCTTGTGGCTTATACTTTCATTAGTTTTCATTACGTGTTTATTGTGATTATTTAGTGTATATATATATATATATATATATATACGAGTTCGAGATTAACAAAGAGCAACACACAAAGTAGGGAAACACACTTACAGACTCAAATTTTCGGGTACTCCGTCTTCAGGAGAAAAGAGAATGGGAGACCAAGCACGTTGCGCCTACAACGTGCTTGGTCTCCCATTCTCTTTTCTCCTGAAGACGGATTACCCGAAAATTTGAGTCTGTAAGTGTGTTTCCCTACTTTGTGTGTTGCTCTTTGTTAATGTCGAACTCGTATTGTGTCCAGTTTGGATCGTTTTTCGTTTTATCAGTGAAATATATATATATATTATGTAACTTTTTTTTGAGGTTTGAGGTCCAATGATTTAAACTAGTCCTTTTGCCGACGTTTCGACATATATTTATGTCATCTTCAGGGCTACAACATGATTGTTTTACAATTAGCACTACTATTACTACTATTTGGTAATTTGTTACATTTTAATCTGCACAGAAACAAAGAGGAAATTTATTGATAAATCAGTTATTACGACTATGGATTATTTTGTTATACATTAACATAAGGATTTTGTTATAGTTATTCTATTGCTTTAGAATTATTGCATAAGTAAAGAGATCACTATTTGATTACCTTGGAAATCTGTTTATGTTGCAGCATTCTTACTTAACACTGTTTCATGATGGTTACTATTTGTTTTCTGGGAGGTTTCTTTACGGTTATGTTCTGTTTTGATTGTTTGAGTACACAGTGTTGTTTTTTTTTATATTATTTTTTTTTTTTTTTGTTTTGCCTAATCTTCTTGTGTTAGTCCCTATGGTTTGTTTTTTTCTATTGTGTAAAAATGTTTGTGTAAATTTGGCTAAATTTTTCTATGTCTGTTCTAGAGTTGCAAGTGTTTTCCGTTTGTCCTATGTGTATTATTTCCTTTACTAGTCTCTTTTGGGTGTGTTTTTCTCTGTCTATTATAAGTGGGTTATGAAAGTCAAAGTTATGTTTTTGTGTGTTGGCATGTTTAGCTAGGGCACATGTTATTTTTTGTCCTGATGTAAAATACATCAGTCTTACGTATGTAAAAGGCCTCTCGGAAAGAATAAAAAAAACGTTAAAAGACACTGTACATTGCAAAATTGCACACAAAAACAACAAAACACTAAATAGCTTAGTTTTCTCTAAACTTAAATCCAAAACCTCTACATTACAGAACAGCAATATTGTCTATCAAATAAACTGCAGTGACTGTGATACAAAATATATAGGGCAAACCAGCCAATACTTAGCAAACAGGATTTCACAGCATAAATCAGACATTACAGGACAAAAAATAACATGCGCCCTAGCTAAACATGCCAACACACAAAAACATAACTTTGACTTTCATAACCCACTTATAATAGACAGAGAAAAACACACCCAAAAGAGACTAGTAAAGGAAATAATACACATAGGACAAACGGAAAACACTTGCAACTCTAGAACAGACATAGAAAAATTTAGCCAAATTTACACAAACATTTTTACACAATAGAAAAAAACAAACCATAGGGACTAACACAAGAAGATTAGGCAAACCAACAAAAAAAAAAAAAATAATAATAAAAAAAAAACAACACTGTGTACTCAAACAATCAAAACAGAACATAACCGTAAAGAAACCTCCCAGAAAACAAATAGTAACCATCATGAAACAGTGTTAAGTAAGAATGCTGCAACATAAACAGATTTCCAAGGTAATCAAATAGTGATCTCTTTACTTATGCAATAATTCTAAAGCAATAGAATAACTATAACAAAATCCTTATGTTAATGTATAACAAAATAATCCATAGTCGTAATAACTGATTTATCAATAAATTTCCTCTTTGTTTCTGTGCAGATTAAAATGTAACAAATTACCAAATAGTAGTAATAGTAGTGCTAATTGTAAAACAATCATGTTGTAGCCCTGAAGATGACATAAATATATGTCGAAACGTCGGCAAAAGGACTAGTTTAAATCATTGGACCTCAAACCTCAAAAAAAAGTTACATCTTATAAATATTGGGTCAAGAAAAGAATTCAGGATGTATATATATATTGCTAATTATATGTATAATTGTAAATAAATTACATGAGTAAGATTGCTCTTCTCACGTATACAAGGTTATACACGACGTTGACTTGGTCGGCATTGTTTTTGAACAGGGTGCAGTTTATTAGTTGTTGACAAGTTGAGGTCATGACTTTGTTTTGCTGGGAGCATCACTCCGGTCTCTGACTTTATTCTATCCTGCAGCGCCTAGTAAACAAAATAATTTCCTTTCCAAAATCGCAGGACATCTGTTATATATCCCTCATGTTGTTTCAACTCCTATTTGCAATGAGAAACGTATTAGTTGAGACTAAAATGTCAATAATGAAGTTACCGTAATAAGAAAATTAAAAAAAATACTCACGAGCTACGAAAGAAGTTATTATTTGGTATTTGCTCATGATTATAGAGAAAAAGAAATACTACATCGTCTCACACAAAACGGATTTAATCACACAACACGATTCAATCATTTAGTGTTCATCGTCAGGTTGCATATGCCTCAGTAAGGTGACGTTTTGACTAATTAGAAAGTCAAGGAACACTTTCTGTTAGTAGTTGTCATCACCTTACTGAGGCAGATATAACGTACCGATGAACACTAAGTATTGGAAACGCGATGTAACATAAAATCCTTATGATGAAGTCTTTATATACTTTTCCTCATAATAAAGAGTAAATATCATGCAATAACTCCTTGCAAAGCTCTTGAGTTTAAAATAACATAACAATTACGTTCAAAATATATTAGAACACCTATCTTTTTTTTATAATCTTTGTTAGTTAAAAAAATTTTATTGAGAAAATTATTGTTATTCGGTCCTTTGGGAGTGAGAGAAAACAGGTAACAACTCAAGATAGACTTTAAAGTCTATGAGCTGAGTTATTGCTATAGACATTTTTCAATAAAGTTTATTTATATTCTATAAAGCTAATTGGAATACAACTACTGTAGAATATATAGAAAACGACAAAATTTTAAAGAACTGATTGAATTCAAACACGATTCAGTTTTAGATATATGAAATGTCAAAACGAAGAGAAAATACTTCTAGTTTAATTAACCGGCTTAATTAAGTTCCTGAAGGGAGATTAACTGATAGCTGAATGACTTTGATCTTAGTCGTGTATGAAGGTCTAAAGACTCATAGAGTCCTATCTCTTTGCTGTCCACTAGAGCGCAGCCCTTTACAAATATAGGATTCGTTAACTGTACTATTCCCTGACAAAGTATTTGAATCTTATGTATACATATGTATAATTAGTCACATTCCATCTTTATCAAAATTTTATCAAAACTATGATTTTAATGAATCATCATGAAATAATGAATGTGGTACATTCGAAACATGTCGACTAGTAATGCAGATGATAAGCTATTCCGTTTTACTAGAGAGACGAGGAAGGTGTTTCAAAAATTGGAAAAATTATCTAGAAAACAGACACAAGCCAAATATGGAGCGTTAATTAAGAATATATATATATATACACATTAAAAACGTTGAGAAACACTAATGAGAAACAGAAACTAGGACTCACATTCAATATATCGACCCTTTTAACGGTCGTCTTCAGGAAAGGAAGTCGAGTGGCTAGAAGACGATAAGCCAACTCCTCTGTTGGCTGTATATATATATATATATATACATATATATAATTCTTTTTCTCGGAATTAGGTCCGAGATGATGAAACTATGATTTTATGATTTGATAATAAAAATGATGAATATGATGTAGATAAGATAAGTCCATAGATATTGGATTCTAATTCTATAAGACTTAAATTTATAACCTGACGATGACTATCGCATAGTCGAAAGCTTGTGTTTATGAATAGTAAGTTATGTTAAATTATTTAGCTGTGATGTTAGTCTTTCAGTTATATTAAAAATGTTGGTATTTATTAAAGTTTTTCAAAGAAAGTGCCTCAATGTTCTTTGGGCAACTTATCTGGGAATTACCACCTTCTATTCGTAAAACTGTTAGGAGACTGAAACAGCTTAATTCGAAAGTCGTAAATGCCGATGCTGCGGTACATTTCAACAATATATAATTATATATATATATATATATATATATATATATATATATAATATGTAAAGCAAGGAAAAAGATGACAGCGATACCTACTCCTATTTCTGTCATCTTTTCCTTGCTTTCTGACGAAGACCGCTTGTTACGGTTGAAAGATCTTAATCTTGTTTTCCCATTTCTTATTGTGGTTTGATCATATATATATATATATATAATATATATATATATATATATATGAGATTAAATGAAGGACTGTTCTCGAAATAAATATATATATATATATATGTATATATATATATATATACATTTCAAAGTAAACTCTAAGTACACAGTAAATAGAAAAACTGACTTACAGTTTTTAATTTTCGGTTTAATCATCATCAGGAGAGAAGAGATAGAGATGTCAAGCGCACTTGCTAAGCGACAGTTGGAAACTATCAACAATCGCTTCGCAACTTTTTAAAAAATATCTCCAACAATGAATAATTTTATTATAATTAAAATAACAATAGAAGATATGTTACATAAATAAGATAAAACAAGCGTATGATATTAATATAGACATATTACGTAGTTATTAGCTGTAAAAAGAAATTATTCATAAATTTTAAAAATATTTTTTTTTGAACCATCATGAGGATTAGAAATAATAGCTCTAGAAGTCTTCTTAAGTATTGAGTTACAGCAGACAATTTTTAACGGTTCGTATATTGAAGTAAAAAAAGATTACTAATAATGAATGATAAGAAGATTATATTTTTTATTGCTAATATTGAAAATAATCCTGGTTTATTATTTTGTATTCTTACTTTAAAAACTGTTGCACTATTATTTTGTAGTAACTCATAAATATGATACGACTAAATTTTTTATCATGTTATTTTTTATGAGCTGTATATAATTTGGTTTATTTTAATATCCGAATCGTATTCATCGCGAAGTTGTTTCCGTTGGGACTAGAGACTTTCAATTTCCGCTTTTAATGATTACCATCAAGGCAAATGTTTAGACCAGTATGACGCAGTAAGAGATGACTGACTGAAAGCAACTCTGATTTATCGAACATCGTAAGTCAGAAGCAATATTTGCAAAGGGGTGAAGCAGACAGATCTGCAGACAACACGTGTTGGTTCTTGCAAATAGCAACCCCTCCCTGCCTACCCCTGCCTCCCTTTCCATCTCAACTGAAATATTCAGACGGTTCACACCCACCCCTTTCTATCAAGTATAAAATAATAACGTCCCACCCTCTTAAGGAAAAACTTCATTATTCTTTCATACTTACTTGCATTCCACCCTGACAGTTATGGCAGATAAATAAGGAGGACGATTTAATTTTCTAAACGCGGGGGAAAAAAAATAATGCCTTATCCTAAATATGCATCAATATTATTCTACAAATACATTTATCAATCAAATTGTTTCCTCTGATGTTAACTTGTTCTTCAAAATACCAATTTGCAGTTCAACGCTGTATTAAACAACCTAATAGTTGTTAACAAGATGTTACGTAACAAGTCATATAGGCTGGAACAAATAAAAATATTGCAATAAACTCCCAATGCGGGACCACATGACCTCGAATACGACGTCATTACTGTACAGACGAACTTAATATCTGACATAAATTACTGACATTTCAAGTTACAGTAGCACAGTAATCAAGCAGTAATAGGCTTCTGGTCTGGAACTGCTAGTTACAACGTGCATATATATATTATAAAGTGTTTCTTTACTTTGTGTGCTACCCATGCTACCCATCTTCAATTTTGAACTGTTATATATATATATATATATATATATATTTCGTTGGAAATACGATCCAAAACGGACAAATATAGTTCAATATAAACAAAGAAACATAGAGAAATCAGAAGAACACACTTACAGTCTCTAATTTTCGGTTTGAACCGTCTTCAGGAGAGATAAGAGAGGAAACCAAGCGCACTGGATCAGAGACGGTTGAGACCAACAGTGTTGCCGCATGCGCGCCCGTTCACAGAAAATAAGGTAGACAGGAATCAATTTATAATTAATTTATAATTTATAAAATAAAATAATGGAATATGAAAACAATAAATATATAAAAAAGAAAAAATTGAAAAAATAAGGGAAATTGATACAGAGAAATTGATACATAAACAAAAGTGCTGACTAAGCTATGATAAAATAAAATAAAACTAAGAATACAAATAATAATAACAAATGAAATAATTTAATAAAAAATGTGAAAAGGCAAGGAACTTTTAGACATTATCGCTTTAGATTGAGGCCAGGTGCACTACGCGCACTTAATAGCCAAATATGGGCTTCTTCGGAGGCTCGTAGTGTGAGATCTTTGCTGTCAGGGGGTATTTGTCGCAGAATCTGTAACCTGTAGCACTCATTAAAAGGGAGACCGTGGCTATTGGCATGTATGGCAATGGGAAGATGGGAGCGACTATTGACTGAAGCTCTGTGATTGTTCATACGGAGACTAAGCTTGGTGAATGCTTGGCCTACGTAGAACGAATCACACTTGGTACACTCCAAACGGTACACACAGTTTTTGGAGGTACACGAGCAGTCAGTTGCAACAGGATAGAGGGTGTTATGGGGGGAGCTGTGAAGTGTGGTTGGGGATTTATAATGGGACACGTGAGGCAACCTCGACGTCCGCACAGTTGCGCTCCAGAGGGCAAACTGTTTGCCCTCGTGGAGGTTAGCTTCCTGTGCGAAAGAAAATTGCCAAGGTTGGGAGGACGTCTGTAGGATAGGCGTGGCGGATTAGGAAAGGTTTTGGAGGTGGCTGGGGAAGAGGATATGATCGGGAAAAGTTCTTTAATGATGGTACCCAGTCTGTGGATACCTGGGAAGTAGGTTGTTATAAGGTAGGGAGACCCAGAGGGAGAGAAGAGGAGGTTGATGTAGGATTGTGTGGGTCGTGGCAGGAACCATCTTCTGGTTAGGAAGGGGAGAGGGTAACCTCGCTCTACAAATTTACTTTTTAGGCTATTGATATGTAGGTGTTTATCTTGTAGTCTGTTACAAATCCGGTGAATTCGTATGGAGAGGGATCTCGGAATGGATTTCTTAATGTGGGGAGGGTGGCAGCTATTGAAGTGTAGATATAAATGGGGATTAGAGGGTTTAGAATGGACGGAAGTAATGAGAGAACTATTGTTGAGGGTGATATGGACATCAAGAAAGGTAGTGGATCTGTTGGAAATGTTATGGGTAAAGGAGATGGAAGAGCAAAAAGATTTGAAGTTGTCGATGAAGACTTCTAACTCGGAAATGCCATGGGTCCAGATAAAGAAGATGTCATCGATGAAGCGGGTATACAGTGAGGGAAGAAGGTGGCAGGTTTGGAAAAAACTATTTTCAAGGTGAGCCATGAACAGATTGGCAAAGGAGGGAGCCATTCTAGTTCCCATGGCCGTTCCTTTGATTTGCAGGTAAAAGTCTTCATCGAACTTGAAAGCATTGTGTTTGAGGACGAAGGAGGCTAAGGTGATAATGAAGTCAGTGGATGGCGAATGAGGGAGTGGTCTGGAAGAGAGGAAGTAGCGCAAAGCGGTTAAGCCCTCACTGTGATCTATGACAGTGTACAACGAGGTTACATCCATAGTTACAAGGAGGATTGGATAAGGGGGAGATTCAGGCAGGGATACACTTTTGATTTTATCTAGGAAGTGAAAGGAATCTTTACAGAAAGAAGGTTGACTGCTCACTAGTGGTTGCAGAATAAAATCTACGAACGCTGAAATTCGCTCAGTGAGACAGCCGTAGCTGGAAACTATGGGTCTCCCGGGAGGTGGATTATTGGCATTTGAAAGGGTTTGTGGATTTTTGGCAGAATGTAAAAAGTGGGACAGCGGGGTGTAATAGGTGTGAGAAGTTGAATGTCTTCATCTGTAAGTCCCTCATGGTTGGCGTGGGTGTGTAGGAGTTGAACCAACTCTAGATGGAAGTTGGGTGTAGGATCTGAAGGAAGAGGCTGGTAAAACAAGGGATCCTGCAGCTGCGCCCGGGCAAGTCGCTGATAAACATCGCGGTCCATTAGCACAACTGTAGAACCCTTGTCCGCAGGCATAATGAGGAGGTTTCGGTTTCTTATGAGGTTTTTTAGTGACTTTCGTTCAGTGTGGGAAAGGTTATCAGGGGATTGAGGGATTTTAAGAATGAAGGATTAGAAACCTCTGTTGAGGATTGTGAAATAAATAGTTCCAGTGGATGGGAGCTAAAAGAGGTGAAGGCTCATGATTGGAGGAGGTTTAAATTTTTTAAGAGAGCTATGCACAGTGGAGTGGACAGATGATTGAGGGTCAGTCCGGGATTTCCAGTAATATTGCCAACGGAGGGACCTACAGAACATCTGTACGTCCTCTAGAAGTTTTAAAGGTTGGACTTTCGGCGTGGGACAGAACGAAAGTCCTTTTGAAAGGAGGTTTTTTTCATCAGAGGTGAGGGAGTGGGTTGACAAATTACATCCAGTGCGCTTGGTTTCCCTCTCTTATCTCTCCTGAAGACGGTTCAAACCGAAAATTAGAGACTGTAAGTGTGTTCTTCTGATTTCTCTATGTTTCTTTGTTTATATTGAACTATATATATATATTCGTATATTTTGGGAGCAGGCCTTCATTGATACATGTTCTATTAAAACCTATGCCTATTTCAATTTTGACGCATTTTCGAATTAATTTTTGAAATTTCCTTACCTCTGGCTTCCATAAGTTTGGGACAAGATAAATCAGTTCTCCAAAATTTTTATTCTTGTATATCATCGACATGTTTCGGTCTTCGTCGACCATTATCAAGAAAGTTATCGTAGTTTGACAATTTACTTAAAAAACAAATATAAATTTAAACTGAAAAAAACTCAAACTATTCGCAAAGTCAACGTAAACATGACAACAGAAGTTATCAACAGGTAGTGACAAGGTGAGGTTTCCCCAGGGTCTTTTCTTTACCTCTCATTGATTGGTTCGTCTTCTGACTGCCTTCGTACAGTTTCAGAATTCTTGTGTCACAAGAATTTTGTTTTCCCATTTCTTATTGTGGTTTGATCATTGATTGTTGTTTCACGTGTTTATGTGAAATCTTTTTATCGATGAATACCATGTGCGATACCTACTCCTATTTCTGTCATCTTTTTCCTTGCTTTGTCCCTGTAGTGAAAAATTGTTTGTCTAGCTTGACAAAGGCCCATAAATTAAAACTAAAATTAAAATTTTTAAATAATTGTTTTAGTGAAAAGGTAATACCTAAATCTCTTATTCCTAAATGTTTGCTAAATATTTGTGAAGGCCCTTTTGATAATTTTCATTCTTTGTTGCTAAAAAAACATATTTATTTGTGCCGGAGTGATGTGAAATTAGCCTTCGTTGATTCAGTGCGTAACAAAAGTCATCTTAATCAGCTCATCCCTTCCGATTGGAGGAAAGTAGTATTTGATTATATTTATTGGCAACTTAGAAAGGTATGTAAAAATTTTTCTAAAGTACATAATAAAAAACTTCAGAGCTTAATTGACAATAGCCCGTGGAATAAAAATAAAAATAAAAAATTAGTTCTTAATTTATCCGACAGAATATTAGATAATAATGCAGTAGCAGCATTAGGGTATGGTTTAAATTTTGTTCCTAAAAGTAACAATTTAAATTATGTTCAGGTGGCTAAGGGTTTTTGTAAAGCTGAAAAATTAAATAATATAGATATCGATAATTTAAATATTTTAAAGGAATGGTATACGGTCTTTCAGAAAAAACTGATGTTGTTAGCGTTCCTAGACGTTTTATCGAGGCTTATTCTAAGCTTAAAAAAGATAATACTATAAAAATCACTAAAGCCGATAAATCTAAAGTAACAGTAATATTAAATAAAAAAGATTACGTCGATAAAATAGAGAATATGCTAAATGATGAAAATGTGTATAAAAAGTTAAGGTCTAATCCTTTGGAAAGGGTCAATAGTTCATTTAATAAAAAAATTAAAACTATCTTAAAAAATCAACCCGAACTTATTACTAAATTTATATCAAAATCCCCTTCTTTGCCATATATGTACGGGTTGATCAAGACACATAAAGATAATTACCCAGTACGTTTAATTGTGAGTTCGGTTGGCTCGGCATCATATGGCTTGTCCAAATGGTTAGTAAGTATTTTAAGCCCCTTAATTGGAAAAATTTCAGGCAGCCATATAAAAAACAATGTAGATTTAATTAAAAAATTAAAAAGCGTCAACATGAACAAAAATTATAGATTAATCAGTTTCGATGTGAAGTCTCTTTTTACGAATGTACCAGTAACTGATCTGTTGAGCTTACTCCAGGAGGAATTAATTAATTATTCCCTTCCCCTTCCATCTACCACTATAATAGAGTTAATTAAGTTATGTGTGGTAGATTGTCATTTTCAATTTGAAAATAATTATTATATACAAAAATTTGGTCTTGCTATGGGTAACTGTTTATCCCCCCTCCTAAGTAATTTATATATGGAGTTTTTTGAGAGTAAAATGTTAAGCTCAATTTTGCCCAAAAATGTTAAATGGTATAGATATGTTGACGATATTCTTTGCATTTGTCCCAATTCTTTAAATAAAGTTGATTTCCTAACAAAATTGAATTCATTAGTGCCGACAATCAAATTCACAATGGAAGAAGAAATAAGTGGTAATTTGCCCTTCTTAGATGTCCTGATCCATAGGTTACCTAATGAGTTACGCTTTAGTGTATATAGAAAACCTACGAATGTACTTGCATACGTTCATTTTTATTCATCGCATCCAAAAAATGTTAAAATTTCTGTTTTTAGAAATATGTTTTTGAGAGCCTTAAGAGTTTCCTCTCCAGAATTTCTTAATGAAGAGATTAATAACATTAGGTCAATTGCCCTTTCATTAAAATACCCCTCTTTTATATCGATTTAGCTTTGAAGGGTGCTAAAAAAACTTTCTCTAATACTTCAAAAGAGCCCCTTTTATTATCAAATTCTATAGTTTTGCCATACCACGAATCATTGGACCCCCTTCCAAGATTAGCCAAACAACTTGATTTTAATATAGTGTTTTTCTAATCGTAATAACGTGGGTAATATGTTAATAAAAAACTCTCCAAGCGAATTGGAGTCCGCTGGTATTTATAAAATACCGTGCAAAAATTGCCATAAAATTTATATTGGTCAAACTGGTAAATCATTAAAAACACGTGTAAAACAACACCAATATAACGTAAGTAGACAGGAAAACAGTAGTGCCTTATTCTTGCATATAAAAAATGAAAATCATCATATTGATTGGACAGGAGCTAAATTTATTACCTATGAAAAATCAATGTTGTTAAGAAATATTATTGAATCGTCTCTAATTAAATTTAATAGATCTAATATTATAAACATTAGTAACGGTCTCTTCAAACTTGATACTTTCGTCACGAGGGCAATAGCCTCTTCAAAGAGGTTGACAGCTAGCGGACAGTTTTTTTACTTTTTCTTACTGTACTCCTTTGTTTCCCCAAACATCCCTTTCTGGACATTAGTCCTTTCCTGTGCTTTCACCCTTTTAAAATACCACTCTTCCCTCCCACTCTTCTCAACTCCTCACCAGATGTTTTCTGCATCTAGTGTTCAGTTGGGTTTTTGACTCTGACGAAGACCGCTTGTTACGGTTGAAAGATCTTAGTCTTGTTTTCCCATTTCTTATTGCGGTTTGATCATTGATTGTTGTTTCACGTGTTTATGTGAAATCTTTTTATATATATATATATATATATATATATATATATATACTTAAATTAAACTAAACTGTGACACAGAGTAAGAAATGTAACAAAGGACTCACTTCTCAATATTTCGATCGTGTCATCAGACCTTTTGGATTGCATTTCGTTTATTCCAAATATATATATTGTTAAATAGCAGAGCAGATTCTGCATTCATGATTTGTTTCAGCAATTGTTCTTTTATTCTAATCACTCTCCTATGCTGCAAAGGCAATGAAGATAATAAATTTCCCAGGGACATACAGGAGGCAATAACACAGTCCAATAACTGATAACTATATCAAGGACTAACCATAACTAAATTTGACTAAACCATAACCATAACTGAATGCAGAATCTGCTCGGCTATTTACCAATACGTGCTTAGATGAAGAACTCAGTTGGGTTTTTGACTCTGACGAAGACCGCTTGTTACGGCTGAAGGTCTTAGTCTTGTTTTCCCATCATTTCTTATTGTGGTTTGATCAAATATATATAAACTTTAAATTACACAAAGTACGACACAGAAAAAATAATAAAAAGAACACTTACAGAATTCAATATTTCGAACTGTTGTTCGTCATCAGGAGTAGACTAGAAGAGACGAACAACGGAGCGCGAATCACAGTCCACACAGTCCACTGTCTTCGAGGTCCGTTCTTCGACGTGGGGAGATCTCTCTCACTTCGTCCTCTCTTCTAGTCTACTCCTGATGACGAACAACAGTTCGAAATATTGAATTCCTTAAGTGTTCTTTTTATTCTTTTTTCTGTATCGTGCCTTGTGCAATTTAAAGTTTATAGTCCTTGTGGACCGTTTTTTATATTAAGCATATATATAAAGATTTCACATAATTACTATATTTTGACGTCAATTTTTGTTGTAGTTATTAGAAAAATGAAACGTTAGTTTCACTCTCACAAAGGCCGCTTGTTACGGTTGAAAGATCTTAGTTTTTTTTCTTACTGCTGTTCAGACGTAGATTTCTATTGTAAAATCTTGTTATGTTCGTATATATGATAACTTGTCAAATAGAGAATTGGTAAGTAATAGAAATTTTACATTTTTGACATAATTATGTTCATTTTGTATAACCTTCTCGAATAGATTCGCTGGATATCACTTCTGTTTGTCTATTTCCTGAGTTGTGCTCTTATTGATTGCAATTGTTCTGATTTGAGTTTTTCTTGTTTTTTGAATGGATTATTGATTCTTTGGATTATTCTATTCTAATCATTGCAATAAGAACTGATTCAAGTACCATAATAAGATGTCTTTTCTAGTGTGAAAGAATAAGGTTAGTGCATGGAGTGGTTAGTAGGCAATTTAGATGAATCAGTGCAGGATGCTGGGATACCCCAGTGTGTAAGAGCTTATCTCTTGGCCCACCGCCAACCGCTACACTTGCCAACACAATCCATCCACCCTAATACCTTATAATTCCATTTTCTCTATTATCTCACTTGTTAAAACAATGCATTTTCCACCTTCCTGCAGTCGAGGGCAAAAAAAAATGCCCACCTACCTTATCATTTGCAAACAAAAATTCCCTTTATTTCTCCATTCCTTCCCTTCCTTAACCAGTTGTAACAACTTATTTATTGCTGAATAATTTCATGGTCAATAATTCTCTTTTCTTTTTTTATAAAGTTCTTTTATTCAAGAGCAGTCTAGCGTATATTTTACTTAGCTTCGTTTCTAATTTGCAACACCCTTAGAAGTACTTCTAAAAGGATAAGATTAAATTTTCCCTTTTCCTTATCTTTTCTGTTTAATATTTCAAATATATATTCAGCAGGAATATTAAAATTATATCTCAGTCAACAGCATGAGTTTGAAATATTTAAGTTTATTGTTGAGTTAACAGCATGTTTATATAAAAATTGATTATGTAAGAAAAATTAAGCACACTTTATCACAATTTCATTTCTATTGTATGTGTTCAAATGACTAAGCCGATAAATACATAAAAAACTTAACTAGAAATAGCCGACGCTTAACTTAATTAAACGTAAGAATAACATCAAACAACGTTAACAAACAATAAGGTTTGTCCTATGTACTGACAAACATGTTTGTTTGTTAATGTGCAAATAACATGTACAATTTCCTATGTACAATAACATGTTTTATGTTAATGTCAGGATCCTGTCAACATACTATCAAATCCTTTGGTAAATATTATATCAAACTCACTGATAAATAGTGAATTGATTCCATTTGATTTATTATGGCTGCGTTTATTTTTTTTTTAAATTATAGCACACCAGAAATAATTGATCTAAAAAAATTAAACGTGTTAGTGTTATCATTACACTGGAGGCCTTAATTAATGAATATGGGTAGTCGATTTTTCAAAAGTTTGGTCTTACAACAAAGGAGATTGCAAGACATTAGAGTTCTGGTTTAGTACCTTTAATAAATAGGTATTAATTCTTGTAAGTTCTTCTTGTATTGCTTAAAGAGTTAAATCATCTTAACTATAGCATCATATCGATTCATTGAAATTTGTTCAAAATTTATTTATCAACATATGAATGCAATTACTTCTGACTCGATTCTGATAAAAAAAAAATGTTGTAAATATAAAGAAATACAAGTTATATATTAACTTTCTGGTTACATATTATTCCAAAATGAGTTTCTGGTTTTCATAACTTCATTGTCTTTTGTAGTTGCCATTTATTCATATACTTCTAAAAATAATTATTTCGGGGAAATTTGCTGACAAGATTTCATTCCTTTACAATTAGCTGTTCTCAGTAAAAAAAAATCTGGAGTGGCCTACACTCTACTTTACTATAAGTAACTCAATATCAAATTTCTTGAGTATATAAAACATAACGTATTATTTAAGCGTAACGTAAACATCTAAATGGGATATAATTATTAGCATTGCATTCGTGAGGTAGTACAGATAGTGATTGAAGGACATATCAATTTATAAGCTTATTTTTGTACATCACAAATAATTTATTATTTGCAAATAATTTCATTAGTATAACTACAGCAGTAATATCATTTTTGAAAAACCAATGTGAACATTTCTTGAAACGAAATATTATCCTACAAGAGAACATGGCTATTGTTCAAATAGCCAGTAGATTTCTTACATCGTTTACTTAACATCCTTCTACATTGAATATTAATGTAAAATTTTCAAATTTAAAACAGTAAAATACCCTTTTTTTTTCTCTGAAAAACATCTTAAACAGCGAAGAAAATGTTGTTTTAAGGTGATTTGTTAATTAAAGATGTACGATAATTACAGTTATTAATCTCTAAACGAAAGATTTCAATTTTGAATTATCTTTTACATTTTTGGTTTTTAAACAGAATTATTATACTGGGAATTTTATGGCTTCTTAGTATTTAATAAGATCATTTTCCTTCCCCTTTGTCAAATACCATATATACGAATTTTTTTTTAATGAGTGTTATCATTTACCTGCACAATATTATTCCTCTTACATCTCTTATAAGTCAATAATATATTTTCATTTTTCCATTAGAAACATGAATTTTATCTCAGTGGATTCGCTCAAAAAATTTCTAAGTCAATGTAAACAATGTAAAAAAATACAAAAAATTCGACAAGTATAGCAGGTGATCTCTTAGTCTAGGATAAACAAAGAGTTTTTTATATCGTTATTGCTCTTTCCCGTAATTGAAACTTCATGATTTTTTTTTTATGAATTGCTAATTTTTTGTTCCATTTTTGGTCAAATTTTCATAATTTTTTAACGAGCCGTTTAGCGTCAAAAAAACATTTTCTGAAAACACAAATCGTACTCTAACGCCCCTTTAGCGAATGTAATTTTAGAAAAAAATATCTCAACTCATTGTCCATATAATGTTCTATTTATAGGCATAGTTTCATTCTTGTCCGTCAAACAGTATGGCTTGTATCGCTCTCACAAGGTTGAGATTGATTTATAAGTCAAAATTTGTACATTTTATTGAAAAAAAAATATTTCCTGTTGATATAAAATTTTGATTATATTTTTCGTTTGTTCCATTTGTAACCTCAAAGATAATGTCAAAATCTCAAAACTCTAGGGTTAGTAGTTTAGGAGAAATAAATGTTTTAAAAAAAACGGTTTTTGGCAAAAAAAGTGACTTTCCCATCATGCATAATTCTTCCCAAACAATAGGGATCTTCGTCTAAATGGGGCCCATTTTTGTGTAAAATATCAACTTGATCCATCAAAGATTCTGGACCGTAGCGTGTAACAAGCAATGCTAACACACGCACCCACCCACCCACCCACCCACACACACACAGACATCATCGTAAAAACTTCATAAAACGACTTCTGGGACCTCAAAACATGTAATTCCGTCAAAATCTCGAGATCGAATTTTTTCACGATCACTATACTTTACTTATAGTAAAGTAAAAAAATAATTATAAAATCCAGGAATGGACTAAAATTTTTCAGTCAAAACAACTGAATTCGTTGGATTCACACTCAAACTATGATTGTCGTAATTACATGTTCTTGATGAAAGAATTTAATCCAAAATCTCAGTTCCTTAACGAGGTCCTGGCGTTGATATTTATTACTCATCCTTTTTGCTACATTAGAAATGTGCATATTGAAGCTATATTAAAATTCTTATATTTATAAGCTCAAATTTTTTTATCCTTCTATGAGTTATACTGATTTTTCTTACATTTCACTCTTTATACTTCAGTTATTGATCACATACATAATGAAATAAATGCTGTTATTTAGTAAATTATGAATGATCAAACTACATTCAAGATCTTTGAACCATAACAAGCGGTCTTCGTCAGAGTCAAAGACCCAACTGATTTTTAGTAAGTTATGTAAGCATGTTATTTTTGTTATGTTTGGTATGTTATTCAAGCTGTACATATAGCACAAACATATCGTTAAAATTTTTGAAAAAATTGGTAACAACATATTTTTTCTTTAGATGTCATTTTTGTATATACTAAAAATTCAAAGAAAAAATCAATGTAAAAAAATATAATTTTACGTTGTATTGGGATAAATCCTAGATTGAAGGATAGGAAGAGTCAGAGGCGCGTGTCGAAAATGTAGGCCTAACCCAATAGAAGAAGGAAAGGATATGAAGTCGGTCATATCCTGTTTACACAGAACCTATTGTAGCAGATACAGTCTGGGCAAAATCAATATTTTACAGAAAAGTGTCACTACTCCATGTGACATGTCTGGGCAAAATCTAGCATTTGCGAATGCTTTGAATATATTATATTTCGTAATATTCAAAAGAATTTATTGCCGTTATACTATTGAAAATATAACTTAACGTATTTAACGACTCAAATATAGTAATTGTTAAGATCACAATTTTCATGGTTATGTTGAGTTAAATAACAAAAAAAAGATTAAAAGAAAAAGGTTTTAAAAGTATTGATTTTTATTATACTTTTTTAAGAGGCATAAACATAACATAAGGTCTGAGGTAACACTTATTTAGCTGTAAACGAAAGAGCCACCCGTTTATATGAAGCGTGTACTAGTTAAATGAAGACTCAGCTAGACAACACATGTAAAAAGGTGAAAGTTCTAGTGGGTAGAGATAGAAGTTAGGTACAGGTAAGCATGCATCAGTTGTAGAAAGGACTGTTCTACGATACAGGTAGGCATGGATAAGTTCTTGTGCAGACTTAGCTGAAGGAGCCATTTGATGCTGTGCTAGAATATTTGCACAAATCGGCATGGAGTAGTTCTAGTTGGCCTGAGTTGAAATACGAGAACAAGTAAGCACGGTCATCTCTGGTACTCAATCTGCTAGAATACAAGTTTTAGAAAGCATGGATGAGATCAGATCGTGTGAAGACTTCACTGTAAGAACTATTTCTTGCTGTGCTAGAAAATTCCCAGTCTACTAGGGAATGATCAAGAATACGGGTACAAGTAAGCTAAGCAGGAATCATTTCTAGTACTGACTGTGCCAAAGTACAACCTGAAGTAGGCATGGATCAGTTCTATAGGTCATTTCTAGTACTGACTCTGCTAGAAAACAGATACAGGTAAACATGGGACATTTCTATTACTGACTGTGCTTGAATACAGGTACAGCTAAGCATGGGTCATTTCTAGTACTGACTGTGCTAGAATACAAGTACAGCTAAGCATGGGTCATTTCTATTACTGACTGTGCTAGAATTCAGTTACAGGTAAGTATGGTTCATTCTAGTTCTGGCTGTGCTAAATAAAGGTACAGCCAGCATGGGTCATTTCTAGTAGACTGGGCTAGAATAAAGGTACAGGTAAGTATAGTTCATTTCTAGAACTGACTGTGCTAGAATACAGACACAGCTAAGCATGGGTCATTTCTTGTACTGACTGTGCTAGAATACAAGTACAGCTAAGCATGGGTCATTTCTATTACTGACTGTGCTAGAATACAGGTACAGCTAATCATGGGTCATTTCTAGTACTGACTGTGCTAGAATACAAGTACAGCTAAGCATGGGTCATTTCTATTACTGACTGTGCTAGAATTCAGATACAGGTAAGTATGATTCATTTCTAGTTCTGGCTGTGCTAGAATAAAGGTACAGCCAAGCATGGGTCATTTCTAGTACTGACTGGGCTAGAATAAAGGTACAGGTAAGTATAGTTCATTTCTAGAACTGACTGTGCTAGAATACAGACACAGCTAAGCATGGGTCATTTCTTGTACTGACTGTGCTAGAATTCAGGTACAGGTAAGCATGGGTTATTTCTAGTTCTGGCTGTGCTAGAATACAGATACAGATATGCATGGGTCATTTCTAGTTCTGGCTGTGCTAGAATACAGATACAGATATGCATGGGTCATTTCTAGTTCTGGCTGTGCTAGAATACAGATACAGATATGCATGGGTCATTTCTAGTACTGACTGTGCTAGAATACAGATACAGATATGCATGGGTCATTTCTAGTACTGACTGTGCTAGAATACAGATATAGATATGCATGGGTCATTTCTAGTACTGACTGTGCTAGAATACAGATACAGATATGCATGGGTCATTTCTAGTAATGACTGTGCTAGAATACAGATACAGATATGCATGGGTCATTTCTAGTTCTGGCTGTGCTAGAATACAGATACAGATATGCATGGGTCATTTCTAGTACTGACTATGCTAGAATTCAGGTACAGGTAAGCTTGGGTCATTTCTAGTACTGACTGTGCTAGAATACAGATACAGATATACATGGTGTCATTTATAGTACTGACTGTGCTAGAATTCAGTTACAGGTAAGCATGGGTTATTTCTAGTTCTGGCTGTATTAGAATTCAGGTACAGGTAAGCATGGGTCATTTCTAGTACTGATTGTGCTAGAATACAGATACATATATGCATGGGTCATTTCTAGTACTGACTGTGCTAGAATTCAGGTACAGGTAAGCTTGGGTCAATTCAAGTATTGTCTGTGCTAGAATACAGGTACAGGTAAGTATGGGTCATTTCTAGTACTGACTGTGCTAGAATACAGATACAGATATGCATGGGTCATTTCTAGTTCTGGCTGTGCTAGAATTCAGGTACAGGTAATCATGGGTCATTTCTAGTACTCACTGTGCTAGAATACGGTACAGGATGATACTAAGCATGGATCAGTTTTATTGTGAACTGAGGTAGAACTCAGATGTAATTAAACGTTAATCAGTCATGTGTAGAGTTAAGCTGTAACTATTTGATACTGTGCTATAAAATATTCATATAAAATAGTCCTATAAAATATTCTTAAAAATAGTTATGAAGTATTTATAGTTGAGACAACAAAAAGGTACAAATCTAATAATTATTGATCAAGCCTAATAAGAACCCTGTTGGAATATTGCACTCATCTTGAGGTGAACTCAGCTGTCAGTAATGGTTAATTTATCGATGTTTAGCCGGCTCAACTTACATGAGATTACGGCATTCTTTAAAACTGATTGTTCGCTGGTATTCTTCCGTCTAATTTCTCGTCGTTAGTTACAATGTGTAAACAGTTTATTCAAAATTTTGAGAACTTTCAATCCATGGTCAAAGAAGGTATTCATTTTACTTTCAAAGAAATATTTGTTGAATTTATTCTCTATATTTGATAGAACTGACGGTATTAAATGAGAATATCGTCTATATTTTACGTTGGTATCTTTAAAAATGTTCTTTCAAAATGTCATAAAAAGTGGTTAAATATAAATGTCACAACAATGTTGACCCACATACAAAAAAAAACCCTTATGTGTGAATTGAATGAGATCTAGTATTCACATTAGCCGTTAAAAAGGTCTAAGAAAAGCCGTAAATTGTTTGGGGTGGTTTGGGAGGAATGTTTCACGCTTCCCTCCCCTAACCAGAGAGGCATCTTATGAATACGCAAATGTGACCCTCCCCATCTTATAATGTCATCAATCTTGTCCTACCAGGAATTATTTATTCCTCTGCAATACATTTATATGTGTCCTATTTTTCACTTCACTACCTTATCTGGATTATGTTTTTATTCCAATGGTTATACAATATAGAGATTCAAGAAAAATAAATATTATATCCGTTATATATATGAAGTCCACCTTAGTGTTTCGCGCTTTTTACATCAACATTTAATTTTTTTTTTATAATTGTTTGTTTGTAATTTACTTTTGTAAATATAGTAACGTATTTAAACGTATTTAGTGCTTTAATTACTGTTTGTTATGTCGACAGTTCTTATATTACTATATAATATACCACTATTTATACTGATCTAGTAGTATAGTATATACTATAACTAGTATAGTTGCATACTATATAATATGAGCTAGTAGTATAGTATGTACTATAACTAGTATAGTTGTATAGTATACTAGCATGAGCTATTAGTATGTATATACTACTATAAATATGAGCTTTTACTGTAGTATACTCGTATACTATAGGTAGTATAGTAGTATACTATATACTATGAGCTAGTAATATAAAATATTTCTTTGGTAATGTAACAAATAAATTGATATTGTACATTACTAGTACATATAATTATAATAATGAAAATTATAATAGTTATTATAATAATTATAACAATGATAATAGTAATTATGTACAAAACTATAATATGAATGTAGTGAACTGGTACTCCATTCCTATTTCATTTAGGCCTATGATCATCCTCTTACTAGAACTTTTGTTTTAAATATCAATCATCGATTGCAGACGTCTTTTTCTGTTTTACGTTGTGTGTAACTTGAAGTTAGTGGGCCAGGTTCGCCCAGTGGGATTGTGTAGCAACTGGACTCGTAGTCCGGGGTTCAATACCCACTCTGATCCTTGATTTATTCACTCAGGAGGTGAATAAATATAAGCGTGTTGTCTATCGTAGGGGATACTAAACTGTCGGTCCCAAGGGTGCATGATGTCAGGTACTCCTTAAAGATCCCTACTCTAAATAGAGTTGGCTTAGACCAAACTTAAGACTCCCGATGTAAAATGTTTACAGTGTGGTACATCAACAAAGGTCAATGTTCGGCCAATGTGTTTTCATATGAGACTAACCATAACCTAACCTAACGGAAACCTAATTTAATATTATATAGCTATTTTGTAATTTTTGCACTGTTCAAATTAAAGAACCCCATATTCCGGATGATGGTGTAAAAATTGCTCTTTAGTTCTTTTACTTTAGTTCTTTAGTTCCCCAAAAACTTAAAAACAACTTCTGTCAGCTATGTTGCTATCTTCTTACATAAAAAAAATATATATGTATAATGTAAAGCTCAACATAATAAAGCAGTAAGGTTACAAAGATGAATATTTGTTTTATGTAATGGTTTATGTAAATTTTTACTACATAGTTGACTGGAATACATAATTTTTTTAAGTTACATCTGAGCTTATATGTTTTATTAATTTCACCGGGAAAGTTATGTATATGTATACATAGTTTGAAGTTGTTATGGTAACACATACATAAGGACAATCATACACTTAGATTTCTAATTTTCTGTCTTAACACCATTTGAAGAGCAAAAGAAAGGAAATACAAATGTATGACGATTTTGTCATCCTTGCTTTCCTCTCGAAAAGACAGTTAAGATCAGAAATTAGAAACTGTAAGTATATGATACTGCTTTATTGGTATTATTTTAATAACTTTGAACTATTAATTTACCATTCAAACTTTTAAAAAAAAATTCAGCATTTTATTGTTTTTTTATTTTTGTCACTTCTAGTGTTTTTTGTGTCCTAGTGTCTATTTTTCATTCATATTTCTGTCATATATATATATGTATGTATATATAAGAAACATAGAGAAATCAAAAGACGACACTTACAGTATCTTCTTTTGATTTCTCTATGTTTCTTTTTCTATATTGAACTATATTTGTCCGTTTTAGATCGTATTTCCAACGAAAAAGTATTTATATATAAGTTAATTTGATTGAGTAGGAACTCGAATTGTGAATGACAGGAATGAAAGGTAATGTGTATTATACAAGCGCGACACACTGACTGGCTGACCCCCTCCTCGAGGCCAGCCTTGATAATCTGTCTCTGTGCGTAAACAAACACTTTGACCCGTGATCCCGGCGGTACAGCCACCGCCAACTCCGCTAACTTATATATATATATATATATACAAAACTAAAGTTTATCGGGACTCGGTGAGTTCTTCAGGTTCAAATTAAACTCTCATTGCCAACGTTTCGGTTTCGGAGCTCATGAAAAAGGTTTTAAATATAAACCGAAACGTTGGCAATGAGAGTTTAATCTGAACCTGAAGAACTCACTGAGTCCCGATAAACTTCAGTTTTGTTTCTATTCCACGGTCGATACTTTTATCAATATTTATATAATTTGTGATAATTAATATGGGTTTCTATGAGGATATAAGAAGAACATATAGATGTGATATGAGCCTATGAAAAAAGGTTTAGATAAAAACCGAAAGGTTGGCAATGAGAGTTTAATTTAAACCTGAAGAACTCACTGAGTCCCGATAAACTTCAGTTTTATATATATGAGTCGTATATATATATGAGTCGCCGCTCTGCCTTCCTGCGGGACTCTTCGCCTCCTGATGACGACGATGGTGGAAATATAGAAGTGAGTTATTCCTGCGTCTATCTGTGTGCTATCTTTTTTTATATATAAATACATTACAGAAATATGAATGAAAAATAGACACTAGAACACAAAAAACACTAGAAGTAACAGAAATAAAAAAAATAATAAAACGCTGAAAATCTCGCACGGAAAAAATAAGTTTGTTATTGCAAAATGTATATGTATAATAAATTATATTAATATAATTGATATATCAATATAATTGATATATTCGTAATACTGATCAGTTGGTTTATGTTGTTTCTTCTTGTTTATTTTAAGGTTGTCACTTATTTCTGATAAATGACATAAATTATTTATTTAGGAATAACGCGCATTCAAAATGTTTTATTTGTATCATTTTGATTCTAATATTGCTTTTTATCTTATAAAACTTCAACTTAAGACACAAGTTTGTGTTAATACTAGTATTATATTAAAAGAAGTATCAAAATCTTTTTGTACTACTTCAGCAGGCAAGAATGTTTTGGTGGATTCTGGGAAGAATATGTCAGAAATTTTGAGGAGTAATACGTAGCACTGTTTACAGTGCAGTATGTAATGCTGTACTGTACAGCATTACGTACAGTACTGAAATGTGAAACGTGAACAACTGAAACGCTGAAACGTACAGCATTACATAATAACGCATTAAAATATTTAATCTTATTTAATAAGCTTAAAATAATGCATTGTATGATCGCTTATACCTGCTCCCAGTATATGTATTAATTTCCACAAATATTTTTTCATATCTTCTCCATGGTTCTTTCTTAGCCTTTATCCCTTTGTAATCAATACAGTACTATTATTTTTTTTTTAAACAGAGAAAGAGATATGAGGAAGAGATAAATGAACGGGGACGATGAAGCAAAAGTTAAGAGGATTTCAAAGTCCCAAGCAAACAAAGAAAAGGACCTCCCCCCCCTCCTCTGATTCCCGGGAGATGAAATCAGGAGAACCACCAGACTGTTCGATATACCCCAATCGCCCCCCCCCCCCCCCCCTAACATCCACCTGCAGGCCGAATCTTAATTAAGTTCTCTTAAGTTCTCTCTCATTTACCCGATCTACTTAATCAGCATGTTTATCAAGTTGAAGAAATTTATTTTGTTGTACTATTCATCTTTATGTGGAAAGATTAATTTATTTCATTGTGGAAAACATTCCTTTCATTTTTTCTTCAAACAAAACTTTTATAAATAATTAAAAAAAAATATCTTTCGATTAATTAATGAAATAAAGTACGTTTCTTTCATTTAAAAAAATCTATCTGGAGTGGCCTACACTCAACTTTACTATAAGTAACTTAATATCAAATTTCTTGAGTGTATAATATATAACGACTCAATTAAGCATAACGTAAACATCTAACTGGGATATGATTATTAGTCTTTCATTCCTGAGGTAGTACAGATAGTGATTGAAGGACATATCAATGTATAAGCTTATTTTGGTATATCACACAGCTGATGCAAATAATTTCATTAGTATAACTACAGCAGTAATAACATTTTTGAAAAACCAAAATGAACATTTCTTGATACGAAATATTCTCCTACAAGAGAACATGGCTTTTGTTCAAATAGCCAGCGGATTTCATACATCGTTTACTTGACATCCTTCTACATTGAATATTAAAGTAAAATTTTCAAACTTTAAACAGGAAAATACCCTTATTTTCTCTGAAAAACATCATAAACATCGAAGAAAAAATGTTGTTTCAATAAGATAAACCGATAAAAATATATTCAACAGATTGTGAGCGCATTTAAAAAAAATTATCTAAACTTATTGAAAATGTAACAGTGACTTCTAAATTAATTCCAATGTACCTAGAATTGTGCTTGATAAGTACACACCATTTATAATGGACTGGTTAATGTATATGATATTTGCATCAGCTATTTGGCTTGTAATATGATAATGACCTACTATATTTCATGCTAAAACATACAAATTCAGTTCGTTCTATGGATGAAAAGCTGTCACATATTATCGTATTATTTCATATAATATTAAAAACTCGCGCGACCTGTTAAAATGCTACTACCTTGGTTAAAAATTATATGTTATTCAGTATTACGGTTGCTTTATGTATTAATCCAATAAGTGGGATAAATCTTTTAGATAACTACGGTTCATTCATGTATGAATTCAATATGATGTTGGAGAAATCTAAAGAAACATTTTTAGATCGGAAGAAATTACTCTTATTGAATGAAATACGATTGCATGACCTACTAGTCCTCCATTGTAAAAAACACATTCAGTTTTCAATCGACTGAATAGTCAATAACATCAGTTAATTTTATCAAGTGGTTAAATTTGATTATGATTGATAAATAATGGTTTTCTCTCATTTGATTTTAAATGAAAATCATCCAAATCAATCCTAGCAAAATACCTTTTCATATCTTAAAAATGATTTAGATAGTAAAATGTAGCTTTTATCATATTTGGTATGAAATAGGATATCATTAAGAAGGTTTTTAAAGTTTAGTCATTTTTAAATACGTTGTTGTTTTCTTTAAGCTAAAACAGATAAGATGATCTTTTTGATCTTTCTCAAAAGCTAAACTGTAGGATTATTGTAGGATTTAAATCAGATGTTTTAGGATTCCGACCACGCAAAGAAAAAAGAAATGAAGTTAATGATTTTAACATGAAACCTATTTTCTATGTCTGAAAAATGGAAGAAAGAACATAAATGTGACAGTATGTCATAAAGAGGACCACGTTAGCCCAGTGGCAACGTGTTTGCCTCTGGACTGCTAGTTCAGGGGTTCAATACTTACACAGCCACTTGATTTATTCACGCAGAGGTGAATAAATCTGAACATGTCGTCCCCAGGAGAGTAGGTCCTTAACAGTCGTCGGTCCTGAGACTACATGATGTCAGGTACTCATTAATGATCCCTGCTCTAAATACACTTGAGTTTGAAAAAGTTTGAGACTCCTAATGTAGTAATAAATCTTCATTGTGTGACATCATGAAGGGCAATATGTTTTCTTGTGGGATTGTTGTTGGAGCTTATGCTAATGTCACATAAATGTGACAGTGAAGTGCCTAAGGTAGACCTCGCGAATGCTGGCTTATCACGACCTACATCAACAAGAACCATAAAAATAAGCCTTTTCGTCTTTAAACAAACGATTTGATAAGAAACAAAAATGGAAAATTTAAAAAGAAGAAGAATAAGATAATAAGAAAAGAGATGATAACTTGCAGAAGAAGTAACTCTTCTCAACCAGTACCCAATGGAAAGGTCTTTCAATATTCTGGTTCCAACCCAATAAACACACCATCCCAAAATAGCAGTAAAAGCAGCCGTTTTGGACCAAAATGAGGTAAAAGTTTTAAAAAAACAGGCCTTAGCTGCAAAATTCTGAAATGAACGGTTTGCTCTGCATGCAATCGAGCAAACTTCCCACCTGCGGGTGCAATCTACAAAAACATCTGCCCTGTTTTATATTTCATATGAACCCTGACATTCATTTATATGACATAAATATAATATATCGTTATTATGACACTTAACATATATATCTTATTACCTGACGTGATAGCTTTCCAAAGCAAAGCCAAGCAAAGATCTCCTCCTTCACAAGGACAACGTGATGTCTCTAGGCGAATAGTCAGCCAGTTTCACCTGAAAACAAACACTATATGTTTGGAAGCGTGTTATTAGAGACAAGTTTTTTATGTCAAAAACGTTTTTTTTCGAACTTACAAAAATTGAATTCTTTGTTACTGTTTCTCTCATGTATTAATTGATCCCCTTCAATTAATTGATCGAATATATCGATATATATATATATATATATATATATATATATATATATAAAGATTTCACATAAACACGTGAAACAACAATCAATGATCAAACCACAATAAGAAATGGGAAAACAAGACTAAGATCTTTCAACCGTAACAAGCAGTCTTCGTCAGAGTCAAAAATCCAACTGGGTTTTTCTTTTCCAGTTGGGTTTTTGACTCTGACGAAAACCGCTTGTTACGGTTGAAAGATCTTAGTCTTGTTTTCCCATTTCTTATATATATATAATATATCGAATACTCAATACATTGATCGAATTCATGTATTCCTTTTATGAATCTTTTTATGTATTACTTTTATGTATCGCTTTTTTTTGTAATAATTTATAAAATTATTCTTTGTAAATACCATATAATTGGTTAAATTGTTAAACCAATACTGTGCAGGGCATATAAAATCAGTTTTAATATGATTAGTTGAGAGTAACTAATATGGAGTAAGTAAAGACAAGGCAGTCATTCAGTTAGAAGGCAGTAGCCTACAGACGGTGATAGAATTAATTAAGTCTGCCTGTAAAGCTGAAGGGTTCAGGCTGAGCTGAGTAGAGCATCAAATCGCGCTCTCCAACGACGCCTAAACAAACTGTGTTCACTGTGTTATGCAAATTGACTGGACATCTCTCTCCACCTGCAGACCTCAATATACATATCCATTAGATACATTAAACTCAACTTTGTTATCAACTTCCAAACCAAATATATACGCATATAAATACATTTATTCAAAATCAAACCGGAATATATAATCATTTATTATCATTTCCATTAAAAGTTACACACAATTTAATATATTCATAATTTTTTATATAACTAAGTTATTGTGTTTACTAACTAACTAGTATGGTATGTTATTCATAATGTTCATAATATATCAGCGTCCAAACCACAATAAGAAATGAAAAACAAGCGATGTTCATCAGAATCAAATGCCAACAGTTGTATTGTCTTATATTTGGTTTGGGCTTTGTTTTTTTTCCATGTTTATTGTAAAATTTTGACTTTTTGTATCACTCATAAATTATATCAATAGTTATTGAAATAAATTCAATGAACATGATAGTTAGTTAGAACTAAACATGCAATTCAAGTTAGATGCACAATCAAATATATTTAAAACAAACAAAACCTGTAAACTGAAATATTCGATTTACTTCCCCAACATAAAATAACATTAATATAAGGAATATGTCTTTATAATATAACCTTAGAACATCCGTGTTTTATCTGACAGTTGTGTTCAAGTTTGTTTCTAAAATTATTAATTTTTTCCTCTAATATAATAGTTTATTATATAATAGTTATATAATTATATATAATTATATAAAACTATTATATAATTATATAATAGTCTACCCTTTCCCACTAATGAGAAATATTATAAATTAATATTATAGAAAGTCGAGGCTAGTACGCAAACCACTGGGCTACTCTGGCGCAATGCCTTTACTTTATTTCCAGTGTTTATATTACTCAAATTTTAAACTAAAAATTATTTTATTGTTGTTGCATTCATATATAATATATTTGCACTATTGACATCGGCATGAACGAAAGCCACTGGCTACCCTGCTCCAATTTTTGGAAATTAATAATAATTTTCTATTATTTAACATTTTTCTAGAAACAAAAAATATGTATTATAATTTCTGGTCTCTTATTTCCACGGAAAATGGGTGAACAAACAAAAAAAACAAACAAAGAAACAAACTCACGAACTTTATATAAAGAGATATGAAATAAAGAGAAGACTTGCATAGCGCTCTTACAATATAGATGTTTTAAAAGTAATTATACACTAGAAAAGTTTTTTTATTGTTATTTTCAATTTTTAAGTATTATTTTATAAAAAAATATTTAAATATAAATGAGCTACAAAAATCCAGTGTTCTTCAAATATAATGAATTTATTGATATAGTGGGAATTACACACATCCCTACTAATATATGTGTACATATATTTAATTATATATAAAAAGTGTATAACAACACATTTGTAAGGATCCATATACTTTTGTAGTTTCACATTTTTTGGATAATTTTACTATTTGAAGTAAATTACTTATTAACGTCGTAATACTGAATCTCATGATTGGTATGTTGAATTACATAAAAAATTTATATAAATACAAATTAATTGTCTGTATTAATATGAAGTTAAAATAGCAATTTCAAAGTTTTTAATTATATACTCATGGGTCTTATTAAGAAGATGATATTTAGAATACTCAAAATGTTTCTTGTAGTAAAACAATCAAAATAATATACCGGCAACCTAAATGGAACTTAACTTAGTCTTTTACAGAGTTAAGCAATTCGGAACTGTAAGTATTATTTGATAAAAAAATATTTCAATATAAGTGAACTACAAAAATTCAGTGTTCTCCAAATATAATGCATTTATGGATATAGTGGTAATTACTCATATCCCTACTAATATATATTATATATATTTATATATATCAATGATCAAACTACAATAAGAAATGGGTTGAAAAACCCACCCTGAGTCGGGGTTTTTGACTCTGACGAAGACCGCTTGTTATGGATGAAAGATCTTAGTCTTTTTTCCCATTTCTTATTGTGGTTTAATCATTGATTGTTATTTCACGTGTTTATGTGAAATCTTTATATATATAATATATATTTGTAAATTTAGGGAGCAATCCTTCTTTTATTCATGTTTTGTTGAACGACCTTTGTACTGTGGCGTGTTTTATACCATGAAAATGATCATAATAGACTACAAATTGTTGAAGCACTTAAGATAATAGAACTGAAACCAAATATGAACAACCAAACCACAGGATTCAACAGGACGTTAAAACTATATTCTAGAACGACGCAAGAAAACGAATCAAGATTGAAGGCCCAACAGATGGAACCTAGAGGCATTTTATGAAGTTAATAGGTACACCTGATTATGACAGGTGGCAAAAACTGATTTAAGCAAATGTTTATTTTGGTGATAGAATTATTTCTGATGTTTTTGAAAATTATTGTGTTAAATAAATATATCGAACAATGTATAGTGTAATATAGTTGTGATTAAGTATGGAATAAGTTTTTTATAAAAATATGATTAACTACTGAAGATGGTTCCAAGGAGACCGAAACATGTCAGTTATGGAATACATATCAAATCATTTGGAGAACTATTTATATTAAATACACAGAAAGAATGGTTAAAACCAACCAGGGTTTGAAACTTGAAAGATCGACTTTATGAAAATTGATTCATGTTTCCATTCTATGTGTTATCAAAGGTCGTTCATACATAAACATGCTATATATATATATATATATATATATAAACTTCGAAATGTGTCTTTGAACATGAACTTTGACAGGATTGCTGATTCTAATCATATAGCTAAATAATTTGTTTTATTTATTTTCTTTCTCCTTGTATTTTTTTTTGGTTTATTTAATTATAATTGTTTATTGTGTTTAAAAAAAATTATAAATTATATTATTACTATTATTTAAAAATTATACAAATATTATTTTTACTTTTCTTTTAATGAATTAAACTTTTTTGTAAGGCTTAGTACGCTAAACTTCATAAATTCAGTTAGTGTTCTGAAGAAGAACACTAAATGTTCAACATGAGTTGTTAGTTTTTATATTAATTATTAATTTTAATTATTTTTTTATTTTCGTGCTGTTTACCTAACAATATATATCGGGTTTTACAGGTGGTTACCCATGCAAGTAACAAACAACGTTTCATATCTTTACTAAATTAAAGAGAACTTCAACAGGGATATGCTTAATTTAAATATTATTCATACTTAATTTTTTATCTGTTCATGCGATTAAATAATAATGACACACTAAATATTAGTAACTCGATGCTATATTAGAAAGATTAGCCGTGTTATTTTCCACTTTTCCTGGCATTGTAAACTATAGTAAATAATATTTTAAACTTTCACAAACAGCTAGGTATATATTCAATAATAACTGAAGTCAATACTCTTAACAACTTAATTTACAAAGTTACTTATACATTGTTAAAGTGAGAAGAGATGGGTTGCGTGCTTGGGTCACTATGAGTGAACTCATTATTGTAGGGGAAATGTAGCTAAACACGCAGTGCCTCATTTAACAGCATGTGGAGCTTACACAATATTAGCACTGTCTCAATTCCTTATCAAACAATATACTATTTACGTTCTAATAGTCACCTTTCATTAATTTAATATAGGTTTCTTTTTTGATAATTTGAATATTAATTCATTAATGAATATTGAAAAATTTCAAAAATTACATTTCTACCCAAAAGCAAAAAATAATATGAAAACTAACAACGCATATCGAACACTTTGTATTCTCTTTCAGAACACTATCTGAATTTCTGAAGTTTTGCATTCTAAACTTTAATAAAAAAAGTTAAATATAAAAACTAGAAACTTATGTTGAATAGGTTCTTCTTCAGAATATGAGCTAAATTTCTGAAGTTTGACATACTAAACTTGAAAAAAAAAGTTTAATATAAAAACTAGCAACGCATGTTGAACACTTAGTGTACAACTTTAGAACACTAACTGAAGAAAATACTAAGTATTTCAAACGAGTTGTTAGTTTTCATATTAAATTTTTTTTTCTGTATAGACGTAATTTTTATAATCCCCAAATATGAGTGAATACCACGCTATAACAGATTGCACAAGTAATGAATTAATTTATATATTGCTTTTTATATATAAGAAATATATTTCATTAACTCTATTTTATTTAAAATACGCCGTATATATTTTTAATTTCTGAATTCCAATTGTTATTTATGTTTAAAAACTTTAATCCATAGCGCTTTTATATTTAAATTAAGTAACCATTTGATTCACAATTTCGCAGAATAATGGTAATTGAATAATTATTTTAATACTATTTGGTATAGAAGCAGAAACACACATCCAGACACATACATAAACATACACACATATGTATAGAGGAAACATCTCCTCTACCAGGAGGAGATGTTTCTGGAGATAATGCCCTATCCTTGTCCACCACAGAGGACCCCTGATCTAGCATATCGTCAACACTGGTGGCTCTTGGCCTTCAGCCAGATCAGAACTTCCCTCGGCGCAATATTTTAAATCTCTTATGAACTTCATTAATAAAATTGATTTAGATATTATTTTTAAAGTTTAATAAGTATTTCTGTCTGTTATTAGATTTAAGTCAATAGGTTAATATTTAAGTGAATTTATAATCTCAGTATTTGTTATAGTTTATGTACTAGAATATTATAGCATGTTATACCCAGAGTATATATTCCTTGTACATTTTGTATAATTGGGAGTTTTGTATAATGAACTCTCAAGCAGCAGGGGTTCTGCTGGGTTGAAACCATTTACGTTTGCTTAATATGTGGATAACTTTGTATTAAGTTAAGCATCTTAACCTGCATTTTATGAGGCCTAACTTGTAGATTATGTTGAAATTCATAAACTCACCCAGTATATTGCTAAATTCTTTTATATATAATATCTTACTGATCAGTGCATATACGGCTTATACTCGTGTACTGATCTATTGCTGTAAATTTTTTGAAAACCAATTTGTGACAGTATACATTACAGGGTTAATTGTATACTGTTTCTTTCATCTAGATTTATATCTGTAAGCTTAATTTGCAGATATCTTTAAACACTTTAAGCAGAGATGTAATATCCTTATGCATCACTATGCTAAATCAAACAAATAAGTGGCCTAGTGAGTGCCAGGTTAGCTCAGTGGCAAAGTGCTTGCCTCTAAACTGGCAAGTCCCGGGTTCAAAACCCACTCTGGTATTCGATTTATTCATGTGGAAGAAATGATGATTCCAAAAATAAGTCCTAAGCTCATCATCCCTTGGAGAGGATGTTAAACCGTCAGTCCTGAGTCTGTCCGATGTACTCGCTAAAGATCCGTACTCTAAACACATTTGAGTTAGGAAAATTTAGGCCTCCAAATGAAGAATCATTAGCGAGACACAATATTACCTACTTTTTCTGCATCAAGTTTATCTAAAAAGTCGCGTATTTTATCTTAGAATTTATGACGATGATTACAAGTTTGACTTTGGTATGAGGCCAGGTTAGCTCAGTGGTTAACGTACTCGGCACTGAACTGGTAGGTCCTGGGTTCGATACCAATCTGACCTTCGATTTTTTCAAGCAGGAGATGAATAAATCTAGACACGTCATTTCCTTGTAGACGATGTTAAACCGTTGTTTCCGAATATATCCGATGTCAAGTACTCGTTAAATATTCGTACCCAAAATGCACTTCAGTTAAGCAAAATTTAGGAGTCCCAATGTGGAATCTACAGGTAATATGGCTCGCCCATTACTAAAATAGGTGCGAAATAATAAATGATCCACTATTTCCGCCCCTAGAACAGCATTAAAAGGTGAAACAGCAAAATTTAGATATCCAAATATAGACTAGTTCGAGGAATCAGCATTTGAGGGCTGACTTTTTTAGTTCCTCAGCTCTCTATGATATAAAATAAAAACACCTGTCTATGTACGTGATGCAGTATGATTCCAACAAAATTGGATAGAAGATAGTTGGGAACCTAACATCTTGAGTATGTGTACTACTAAACTGTTCAATAGTTACTGGCATGAACTATAGCTGCTCATTTTGGTTACGCGTGGTAATTGGTTGAAAGCGATTGGAGACAGGTTGCGGGTCGCGTGCAGTCCTGTCATCCCTGCCCCTGACTCATAGCTTGTTAGCCTTCCATTCACCACTTCTTATCCTCCCCCGTCCTCGCGCTAATCCTGGTCAGTCCCTCCGCAATCAAATTAATTGCCTGCCCGTCACTCAACCATCACTGTCTCCCTACCAATCTCACACCCTCTTCTAATCATCTGCCAACCTCAATCAAACCCCTCGCACTATAACAAATAGACGGCTGATTTTCTTTAATACTTCTTTTGAAAAATGCATTAGTTCTTAAAAAAAAAAAAGAAAATATATTGAAATAGACTACTATTACTATCAAAAAAAAAATGATTGGTTTAGACATGATGTAACAATAATACATCTTTAATTTATAATCAAAACATAAATTAAATAAAAAATCAGTCACTGTTGAGTCACTCAATTCACTTATTTTAAGTTTTATCGTAAGTTTATCACCAATCGTAAATATATATATTCTGAGGTAAAATGGATAAACAAACAAAAATCTCCACACAAATGAAGTTTTATTCAACAACAACAACGCGTTTCGAACACTTTGTGTTCATCATCAGAAAGACACTACAATACAAATTATATCTAATCAGTTACAAAATTAGAGTGAAATAATGAAATTCAATAAAGAGAATTAAAGATACCCATAAAAGATAAGCTGATTAGACATAACTTGTATTGTAGTGTCTTCCTGATGATGAACACAAAGTGTTCGAAACGCGTTGTTGTTGTTGAATAAAACTTCATTTGTGTGAAGACTTTTGTTGGTTTATCTATTTTACCTCAGCATAAGTAAACACCACACAATTACGGATTGCACAACTAATGATTTAAATATATATATATATATATATCTATATAACAACATTTCACAGAAACACGTGAAATAACAATCAATGATGAAACCACAATATGAAATAGGAAAAAAAAGACTAAGATCTTTCAACCGTAACAAGTGGTCTTCGTCAGAGTCAAAAACCAATTTTTTTTATATATATACCATAATTATATAACTAAAATAGATAAATCGAGATGAGGTCAGTTTCTTCCACTCCCAATCAAACTCTCATTGCCGACGTTTCGATTTTATTAAAAATCTTTTTCAAAAGCCTACAATACAAAGGAAATTAAGAAATCAAATTAGGCCTTTGAAAAAGATTTTGAATAAAATCGAAACGTCAGCAATGAGAATTTGATAGGAAGTGGAAGAAACTGACCGCTTCACGATTTATCTTTTTTAGTTATATTTCTGTCGCACCGTCGAGAACTTATTATTGTTTATATAATTATATATGTATGTATTCTCAAATTGTTCTTGACTTCTTCATTAAACTCAGTTATTGTTCTTTTTTTCTTGAGTTCTGGATTGTGTAATTGAACTATCCTTGTCTTAGATATATAGTCTACCTCTCTTCTTAACTCCCACCAGTTGTCTTATTTTACTTTTCTCAGTTTGATTGAGACATTTACAAAGACCTGTTGTTCTGGTTAAAAGGTCTTTGTCACAGACTTTAATTTCCTACTGTGTTTTAGATTTTGTTGTTTATTTCACGTTTCACTGTGAGCATGTAATGTATAAATTATTTAGGGTTGAACAGAATCGTAAGCAACCAACCTATGAAAACATTCTTGGCACTTCCAAAAAAAATTTTGTTTCCGTCCTTATTTAATCTCCATGCAGCCTTCCTCTCTTTTCCCTCCTGCTAACAGTTGTGTCAAAAATCAAAGAAGTTTTGTGTGTCTACTTGGTTGTCTTTGAACACTTTGAATCGTAAGCAAACAATCCATGAAAAAATTCTTGGTACTTCCCAACAAAATTTTGTTTCCGTCCTTATTTAATCTTCATGCAACCTCCTTTTCATTTTCTCCTGCTAAATTTGTTATAACAAAAAAAAAAGAAGGATTTTTATGTGTCTCTTTAGTTTTCTTTGAACATTTTTTGCTTTTGTAATCAATTTTGAACTATTTAAAGACTGTAATATTTCTGATCATTTTTAATAATAAGATTGTTTGATTTGATAGTTTTAGTCGTAATCACAGTAGTGATCATATAGTTTTTTCTTGGAATGTTTGTACTATTTAATTAATAAAATACATTACTTTACCAGATTGTTATTGTTTATAGTTTTATAGTTTTAAATTTATAATTTTGTACCACATTCACTAAAAGTCGCCAGAGTTTTTAATTTACTTGTCCCTTTTTTGTATTAAGTCATTACTTAATTATATTTGGTACTTAGGAATGTTATATATAATATAAGTATAGACATGTTATGTTGTTGTTTCTTTTAGTATTTTAGAAGTCTTTCTCTCCCCAGTATCTGATAGAAATAAAACACTTGCTGTCTACGTTTAAGTGGGCAGTTAGAGCTGATGTATCAAGGGATACCTGTGTTACTCTGAGCAAGCATTCGAGAGGAAACCTGCAACCGACTTCACCTTGTGTCCCCCTCCTCCCCTTTTGGGTAATACGCCCCAAAGGCAGAATCAATTTGCACCAACCTGATTGTCCCCTCTATCTGGCAAGCTCCGGCGACCTGCTCGGAAATTAAAGTCCCTCCCCGACTAGGATTCGTTGGATTCTGGCCACTGCTTCAAATAAATCTCGCTAAATGCCTCTTGTGAGGGCTCCATTCCCCTCTCAGCCTCTGTTTCAAAGCTTTCGATTACCTCCAGGAAGTCATATTCTTCTTCTGTCAACCCTCAACCTAAGCTCTTCTCCTCAACTAAACACATCTACGCCAATGACAAACTTCCTTACTTGCTCACATATACTCAAAATGGACTTAATTGCATAAATGAAAATCAGTAGATACATTATTTTAATTTATAATATAACTAATATCACATTTTATACTCTCACTATTATATACAATTTATTGCATTTGTTTATATATATATATATATATATATATATATATATATATCAATGATCAAACCACAATAAGAAATGGGAAAACAAGACTAAGATCTTTCAACCGTAACAAGCGGTCTTCGTCAGAGTCAAAAACCCAACTTTTTAACGAAGACCGCTTGTTACGGTTGAAAGACCTTAGTCTTGTTTTCCCATTTCTTATTGTGATTTGATCATTGATTATTATTTCCCGTGTTTCTGTGAAATCTTTATATATATATATATATATATATATATGATGTAATTTTTTTGAGGGTTGAGGTCCAAGTTGAGATTTGACTCTGACGATGAACGCTTGTTGCGATTAAAAAATCTTGGACTTTTTTTCTCATTTCTTCTTGTCGTTTGAATATCCATTGCTTTTATTGGACCTCAACCCTCAAAAAATTACATCATATAAATATTGGGTCAAGAAAACAAATCATGATATATATATATATATATATATGCCTAAATCACAATAAGAAATCGGAAAAAAGACTAAAATGTTTCGATCGTTACTAGCAGTCTTCATCAGAGTCAAATTGTCAAAGTCAAATAATCAGTTGAGATTTGATTCTGACTATGAACGCTTGTTACGGATAAAAAATCTTGGACTATTTTTCTCATTTCTTCTTGTCGTTTGAATATTCATTGCATTTTAGTGAGTTTATTGTCAAACTTATACTATATATATAAATTAACTATATATATATATATATATATATATATATATAGAATATAAACTATATTCTAAATTCTAAATTTTATTTTATATATATACTTGATAAACGGATATACGACCCAAACTGGACACAATACGACTTCAATTCAGTTCGTTTTTATTGCTTATAATTTTTTGTTTAATTTATATATTTTTCTATTATTTTTTATATATTTTACGATACTTTATTTACACTGATCCTTTTTCTATATATACACTTACATATTTATTTTATTTTTTTCTTTCTTTTAAATTTTTCTCCAATTCCCTTTTATTCTTTTATATTTACCCAACTAGTACTGCTTATCTGAACTTCTGTTTTATCTTCCTTTAATTCCCTTAAGTCGGTTACTTGCCGTTGCGTCCACAAAGTGCTAGGTTTCCCTTTCTCTTTTCTCTAGAACTCGTATAATATATATATATATATATATATATATATATATATATAACTTTAAATTACACAAAGCACGAGACAGAAAAGAGAATAAAAAGAGCACTTACAGAATTCAATATTTCGAACTGTTGTTCGTCATCAGGAGAGTAGACTAGAAGAGAGGACGAAGTGAGAGAGATCTCTCCACGTCGAAGAACGGAGCGCGAATATATATATATATATATATATATATATATAAAACTTCAATATTTTTTGATGGGATAGTAGTTGATAGATAGTTGTTTGTTGACGAAGTGATGGAAATGTTTAAGTATGTTGTATTGTTGTTTCTAAGTTTTCTTTTTTCGTCATAGATACATCATATTTTCAATATTTTTGACAGTTTTATGTCAACAGAATTTCTTCAAAAGTTTTAAGCCGATGAATATAAATATATTAATGGTTATTTGTTTCATATTGATTCATTGTATAGAATTCAGAATTAAGTTATATTGTATAACCATTATCAGAATAAGAATTCAAAATTATTTTCTTAAAATATAGATTTAAATGTAGTAAACGTTAATGAGTACAATGGGAAACTGTTTCTTTTGTTTGGGTAAAGTTTTAACTCTCATTCAAGGAAGTTTGAGGATTTTAATCACATTAGTACTAGTGGACAGGAAAACAGGTCTAACAAGGAGGTGAGAAATGAAAGCTCAACGGAAAAGTCATCCAGTTTAACGAGGAGAATGGATGGACAAATGAGATGAGCTGACTGACAACTGGGGACAGGGAAATGAAGAAAGTTTTGTAACGAACAAGCCGTGTTTTAAACAAGTTAATCTACCAAGTCAGGAGTTGTCTGGGCAGCCAAACACTAACTAGATGAACAGAATAAAGGAAACAAAGTGTAATGACACAAGTAGTAAAAACATACCTGATGCATGGTACTATTCAACTGTGCAAAGAAAATGTTTTTCAGAAAAATTATAAAAAAAAAACCAGTGCATTCTTTTAACCAAGCAAGAATTTACTTTCCATGTATCCAGTTTTGTAAATTTAAGATTTGAATACTTTATGATGATCTAGGCCGACTTTCTAAGAGTTTAGGCGAGAGTGTTTATCTAATATTAATAATTATTTTAACCCACATATTTTTGTTTTTAAAGAACTCTGACAGTAGACAATCAGTTATTGTTAATAAAAGCAGGTTTATTTCTGGTGATATTTCATCATGGGTGAGGTACCATATCCTGGCTTCTGTTAAAACTAATAATCGTTTCCTTCTACTATTTGGATCATTCTAGGAAGTTACTATATTGTATTTAGTTATCCTGCTGTAATTATTGCATACACTATGCTTAAAATTGGTTATTGTAAACCCTATCTAATTTGTTTATTTCAAAATTACTAAAATCTTACTTCTTGACATAAATGAACAGTAGAAATAGTAGTTTTATTTTTTTAATTAGGATAATTCATTAATAATCCGCAATCAATAGAAATGTATTTATTTATTATATATTTAAAATATTTAATGTATTTAAATATAAAATTTAAATTATTATATATATATATATATATAAATATATATATATATATATCACTAAAAATAAACTGTGAGACATAGACTGAAACATAACAAAGACCCACTTTTGAATATTTCGACCGTAATGGCGGTCGTCCTCAGGAGAAGTAGTAAATTGACGGAGGGACGACAGTCAACTGTTTATTTATAAACAGTTTTTCAACCTAAAAGTTTATTTTAAGTGTTATCTGTCCTGCCGGACCGTTTTTTGTTTATCATGGAATATATATATATATATATATAAAATAAAAATAATATATAATAAAATATATTATAAAATAAAATATATATAATAAAAATAATAATATATAAATATATTAATATTGTATTTAAAATATTTATAATATTTTAATTATGAAAAAATATCCGAAATAAATAAAGTATTATATAAGCAAGATCCTAGATAGATAAAAAACAAGCACTAGTTGACTCTACTTTTTTTGTTTGATCCGTCATTAGAAGTAAAAGGAAATCCAAGAAAAAATCTTGGGAATCAAAGCGCACTAATGAAGAGATGGTTGGAGACGCGTCTATATAGAACAGTGTTTCCCAAACTTTTTCGAGTGACCGCCCGCTTGGGTCCATAAACCTATAACTCAACACCCTTGAATAATAATCAGATTCCTAGACTAAATAACCAAATGAGTAACATTTTAATAATTAAATTAAAATAATTACTAATTACGAATATTTATTTAGAATCCAATAGATGTATTTTTTCATAGCAAATTTATGCAAAAGAATTAATACAGAATAATAGAAACTTAGGTGAGAATATACTTTTAACATAAAAATGAATTATCAGAACAAATAATTTTAAGAAACTGTTTCCTAGAAGTTTACATGTCGTGTTTTCACTTAAATTTAGAAATTATATTTTATGAACATTTTCAATTTATGGAAATAGAATCCCCGCTGCTTTTTGCATTACCGCCCCCCCAATATCAAAGCACCACCCCCAGAGTGGCGGTACTGCCCACTTTGGGAAACACTGATATAGAATATTGGTATAAATAACTATGTATATATTAAAAAAATGTATTTAAGTTTGATAGATAAATAGAAATAGGTGGAGCAGCATATTTATCTATTATGTTCATGTACCAGTCATTCCAAATACTGTTGTACACTAATGGACTTGGTATGAAGAAAAATAATGAATCATTATTGTTCAATGATATTTCCATATGATGGAATGTCCAGGACTTGTTCAGAACTTAAAGCGTCAATGTATAGCACATCCAGTAAGCTACAACTTTTTAAATTATTTTTAATATCACTGTACGTATCTATATCTTTTCTGGGCTATTGTCCTCATCAAGCTTCTATAGTCATATAGTTTTCTATATTTCATAGATCATGTATCATAACATCAATTATTAAAAAACAAAATGAAAAAGGAAAAAAAGACCAAGATCTTTCAACCAAAAGAACTGGTCCTCGTCAGAATCCAAAACCCAAGTGAAACACAAGCTATCAATCAGACAGCTGACGGATAGTTTTTTACTTTTTCTTACTGCACTCCTTTGTTTCCCCAAACATCCCTCTCTGGGCTATTGTTTTTCCCTGATCCTTCCTCCCCTTTAAAATACCACCCTTCCCTCCCACTTCTTTGAACTCCTCACCATTATGTTTCTGCATCATGTGTTTCCGTTGAGTTCTTGACTCTGACGAAGAACGCTTGTTGTGGTTAAAAGTTTTTCGTCTTATTTCCCTTTTCATATTGTGGTTTGATTATTGATTGTTATGTCACGTGTTTCTGTGAAATCTTGATGTCATAAGATTTATATATATATATATATATATATATATATATATATATATATATATATATATATATAGGAGGGTTCTCTAATCGGGGTTAGGTCAATTTTCCAGGATAAAAAATCAAACTTTCGTTGCCAACGTTTCGGTTTTATTTAAAACCTTTTTCATAGGCATCTTCTCCATACACTCTTCTTATAACCCATATTTCTTCTTATATAAACCCAAATATATATACAACAGATTCAATGATATATCGACCGTTTGATAGAATAGGTGTGTTCTCTAATTGGGGTTCGGTCAATTTTCCAGGAGAAAAAATCAAACTCTCGTTGCCAACGTTTCGGTTTTATTTAAAACTTTTTTCATAGGCATCTTCTTCCATACACTCTTCTTATAATATAAGAAAAGTGTATGGAGAAGATGCCATCAAACGAGAGTTTGATTTTTTATCCTGGAAAATTGACCGAACCCTGATTAGAGAACACACCTATTCTATCAAACGGTCGATATAGTATTGAATCTGTTTATATATATATATATATATATATATATATAGTAGATAAAATCACCCAGTAGATGGTCGAATTTTATTTTTAAAAATAAAAATATGGACAGAAAAACATATGGTGAGTTATTACACCTAGTTCCTAAAGAAATGAAAGTAAGACTACGAGATTTGGAAGAAATCCAGAAAACTAATTAAGACAAAAGTGGGCAGAAAATTTAATCTCACACACACACACACATATATATATATTCACTGATAAAACGAAATACGATCCAAACTGGACACAATACGAGTTCGAGATTAACAAAGAGCAGCACACAACCCTACTTTGTGAGTTGCTCTTTGTTTATCTCGAACTCGTATGTATATATATATATAAGATAAGATATATATATCATACATCATAAGCTGTTTCTATATCATAAGCTCACTGAATAAACATGTAAAGGTTAAAATGGCATGCAGGATTAGTAAAACTGCATGTAACAATATCCTGTTCTTATAAACGATGGTAAAATGAGTATAATATCTTTCCTTGATAATGTCTTTTCAGCTCTGAATAGTGTCCGTTTTTTCAATTGTACAGAGTGACCAATATTCCGCTGTACATTCCAGAGATTTCCACTGTACGTTCCATATATAAATATATAAAAAGCTTTCACATAAACACGTGAAATAACAATCAATGATCAAACCACAATAAGAAATGGGAAAACAAGACTAAGATCTTTCAACCGTAACAAGCGGTCTACGTCAGAGTCAAAAACCCAACTGACCCAAAAAAAACCCAACAGTTGGGTTTTTGACTCTGACGAAGACCGCTTGTTACGGTTGAAAGATCTTAGTCATGTTTTCCCATTTCTTATTGTGGTTTGATCATTGTTTATATGTGATTTCTTTTAAATTTAATAAAACCAAACATATTATTTGAAACAAATTTGTAATCAATGACTAATACAAAAATAAAGCACATAAAATCTGCATTTTTCAATGTTAAGAATTTGTTTTTGATGAGTACCTAACACATGAAGGATACAACCCATGTTTTTTTTAAATAAAAAAAAAACTTTTTTTTTCAAAGAATAATTTCATGAATAATTCTAATATAACATTTTTCTTATGCAAGCTAGCTTATCTTGAATAAGATAATTCAATTGAATAACTCTTTCTACTAATTCAAAGCGGAGTCTCCCCTCAGTTTACAACCCTTGGTCTAGGTGGAGGGCATTCCCTGGAGACAGGGGAGATTTGGTTGCTACAGTAATTGTTTCAATGTCCATTATCTGGCCTTCAAAAACGTAGCTTTGCTAATAAACTAAAGCAAATTTGACTGGAAATTATTTATTGAATCTATTATTTGAACTTCTAACAAGAAACAACTGCTAATCTCTGCAGCAGATCTGATTATTGATGGAATATTTCACATATCGCATACATTTATAATAGTAATGTAAAGTTTCCTTTAGCATTCGTTATACGCATTGTCTAAAAATAAATGAAGACATAATACATGTTCAAAAATTTAGGAATTAAACAAAAAATATTGCTTTTTTTTAAAAAAAAAAAGAAATAAATGATTATTTCATTTAAATTTTCATTGACAAGTACACTGTCCCATTTTTGATTGAATACATTACCTAAAATTATGTGATAATAATTCATCGTATAATGTCATTATAATATCCCATTTTAGAATGTTGTTTTACAGTTTCATGGTTAATTAATAATGTATGCAGAACGTTGTTATTGAGTTGGTAAGAACACAAAATACTGATTCAATTTCAATTATAAATCAAAGACTAATTTTAACTAACACTCCATACAAGAGTGCATTGCCCGTGGGAATAACATTTTCATCCATATATTGCTTGGTCATCCAATTTGAATTTTATAACCAGTCAAAATGAATGGTTAGTTGGAAATGTGGGCGGGATTGGGTGGGGGTTTGGCCATTTATTTCGAAGGACATGGTCTGTTTTTTCAGTCTGTATATATTTAAACTGCTGTTCAAACACAGGCGTTATCAAACTTCGAATTTCAATTATTCTTATTTACATACGAATACAGCCCAATAGACTCTATTCAATCCTTGTGAAATATAAATATTTTCTGCTTTTTTTTTTCTGAAGCTGTCAGAGTATAGCGGAATCGCTTCCAGACTGCTCTCTGCTTAGAGAATGTATCTTTTTTTTTTTCTTTTAAATCTAAATAAACTACCTTTAGCTTCAAATGGCTTTGGTTCTTTTTATAAATGTTACGACATAACGAATGCTTGTTTTATATACATATCGTTGTTTTGGCTAAATGTTACGGCGTATTTATTTTTTACAAACACACTTCTTTGGATATTTCTCAAGAATGAAGGATGGAAAAATTGGAGAGTATCGACTAGGAGCAAAGAGACTATTCCCTACTCTTTCGAAATTCTTAGGAAATCTGTTGAGTAGGCATACTATGTAATGAAACATGCATAAATGAATGCCTGTTTCCAAAATACATATAAATTTGACACATGAGTTCAAAATACACATACTTTTGAAACATAAGACCAAAATACATATACGTTTGACACATACGAACAAAATAAACATACTTTTGAAATATAAGACCAAAATACATATACTTTTGAGACATAAGACCACAATACATATACTTTTTAAAACATAAGAATAAAATATATATACTTTTGACACATAACACCAGAATAAATATATTTTTGAAATATAAGACCAAAATATATATACTTTTGAAACATCAGACCAAAATACATATACTTTTGACACATAAGACCAGAATACATATACTTTTGACACAAAAGAACAATATGCACATCCTTTTGACACACACGGGACCAAAATACATATACTTTTATAACAGAAGACCAAGATTCATTAGATCCTTTGCCTGCAAAGATCACACTACACGAAACTCCGAAGATCCTTGCTCCTAGCCTTAATCTAGGAGTGTCTGGCCTTAATCAAAAAAAGATAATGCTTTAATCAGTTAATTAGTTTATCTCATTGAATTTAATTTTGTATTATTAAATAATAATTTTTGTATTACTCTTATTAATTTAGTTTATGTTTAAGAATATTTTAATTTTTTATATTTTAAATTTACATTTATTTATGTATTACATCTTTGTTAATCTCTCGATTTCTCTTTTATTTATTATTTTTTTCTTATTCCCCATTCAACATTTCATTTTAAATTGATTCTTGTCTATCTTAATTAACATTGACTTACAGTCTCTAATTTTCGGTTTGAATGGTGATCAGGAGAGATAAGAGAAGGTTTTCCCTATCTTATCTCTCCTGATGATGGTTTAAACCGAAAATAAGAGACTGTAAGTGAGTGCTTTTATTTACTTTTCTTTCTTGTATGTTGAACTTTCTTTCTCCATTTTGAATTGTTGCTATCAATGTCAAATTATATGTATATCTAGCAATAATAATAGCCATTTATTAAAAAAAAATACAAATTATTAAAAAAAAAATTTCTGGTAATAAACTTGTGTATATGTGATACAATAGGGTTTTTTTTTTTTTTCAATTTTGAAACTATGCCCACTTCTGGGCAAAGGACTCTAGCATTACATATATATATGAATATAAACTAGAATTTAAAAAAGAACACAGAGAAAGGAAACTACTGAACTCACTACTATATTTCGATGTCCTCGTCTTCATGTCATCTATATATATATATATATATATATTGACTGTCGTCCCTCCGTCAATTCACTTCTTCTCCTGAGGACGACCGCCATTACGGTCGAAATATTGAAAAGTGAGTCTTTGTTGTGTTTCTGTTTATGTTCACTGCATATTTTAATTGTGTATTTGTCCTGCGACCGTTTTTTATCATGTATATATATATATATATTATATATATATATATAATATATATATAATATATATATATATATATAATATGATGTAATATTTGAGGGTTGAGTCTGATGATTTGAAACTAGTCCTTTTGCCGACGTTTGGACATATATGTATGTCATCTTCAGGGATACAAAATGTTTGTTTTACAATTAGCACTACTATTACTACTATTTTGGTGATTAATTACATTTTACATGTACAGTAACAGAGAGGAATTAATTGATAAATCAGTTATTTCGACTATGGATTTTTTTACATTGTCATAAGGATATTGCTATTATTATTCTATTGCTTTTACAATTATTTCATAAGTATAGAGATCAATATTTTATTACCTTGGAAATCTGTTTCTGTTGCAGCGTAACTTTACACAATTACATAATTAACATATGCAGGCTTTTGTCTATGTTTGTTCTTTACGGTTATGTTCTCTTTTGCATGTTGAGTGCCCAGTGTTTTTTTGTTGTTATTATTATTTTTATATTTATATTTTACTGGGTCTGCCTAATTTTCATGAGTTTAGTCCCTATGGTTTTTCTCGTACTGTGTAAAAATGTTTGTGTAAATTTGGCTAAATTTTTCTATGTCTGTTCTAGAGTTGCAAGTGTTTTCAGTTTTTCCGATGTAAATTATTTCTTTGGTATAAGAGACTGATGAAAGAAATAATACACATTGGTATTGGTAGTCTGTTGCTGCAACAGAAACAGATTTCCAAGGTAATCAAATATTGATCTATATACTTAAAAAATAATTGTAAAAGCAATAGAATAATAATAGCAATATCCTTATGTCAATGTAAAAAAATCCATAGCCGAAATAACTGATTTATCAATCAATTCTTCTCTGTTACTGTACATGTAAAATGTAATAAATAACCAAAATAGTAGTGCTAATTGTAAAACAAACATGTTGTAGCTCTGAAGATGACATAAATATATGTCGAAACGTCGACAAAAGGATAAATATTGACTATAAAATTATTTTTTTTCAAATCATATTAATAACCATGAAAAATTACATATAAAATTTGTCTCAAGAAAACAAATCATTATTATATTTATTATGATATATATATATATAATTTGTAAATTTTAGGTAGCAGTCCTTTTGGAACACATTATTGAAAATGGCACCAAACTAGTTGTACCTGTTTCATAACAAGTTTCTCAATTTCTCTTAATAACACTCTCGTTATTTGTTACACAATAAAGTCATCCATTTTATGATGGATGAAGTTGGTCATTCGAAACATGTCGACGTACTCATTGTGTATACAAAATAACGAGATTAATTTAGAAAAATTATAAAAAAATGTTAAGAAAAAAGTAAAACATTTGGTTGATTTTCAAAAATTTTTATATATATCAGTGGGTTTTGACTCTGACGAAGACCGTTGTTACGGTTGAAGTCTTAGTTATGTTTTCCCTTTTCTTATTGGTTCATGGATTGTTGTTTACGTGTTTATGTAAAATCTTTATATATTATATAAGAATTAAAATAAGCAGTGACACATAAACTGAAACACACAAAGACTCACTTTCAATATTTCGACCGTAATGGCGTCGTCTTAGTGAAGAAGTGAATTGACGGAGGGACGACAGTCAATAAATTATTATTTATTAATATATATATTATTACAAAATTATAAATAATTTTATATATTATATGAATTATATATATTATATAAATAAAATTTATATATAAAATTAAATGAAGAAATTTTTTCCTAGTTATTACCATGATTAGTGATACTATCAAAATAGTTGTTTGTTCTGGCACTTGTTAGGTTAAAATCTACTCTGTGTTAACTGTTTTGGGACATTAGTGTCACGTTTAGAAATCTTTTTATATATATATATATAAATACATGTTAAATTCAACAAACCACTTTAATATCACTACATCGGTCGTCACAAAAGCATACAGACACACATATAATATTTATTATAGATATTGCTATGGTATATAATATTATATAAAATTTTATTTATTTAATATTATTTTAATTATATATTATTTAATATTTAAATTTATTTATTATTTTTTAAAATAAATTTTTTTTTATTACATTTAAATTTTTTAAATTCCAAAAACCTTTTCTTTATTACCAGTTTATTGTGCCGAGGAAATGGTTTTTTTGGACAAAAAAACA
>JAPFBL010000978.1:0-45583 GCA_026182355.1 Hermatobates lingyangjiaoensis | reverse complement strand
AACACGGCACAACAATGTACCAATGGTACACAATATGGTACATAACACTCTACAATTGGTATACTGTTGGGTACAGTATAGTGCACAACGCTGTATAATTGCTATACGGTATGGAACACAACAATGTACCATTGGTACACAACAAAGTACACAACTGTACTACACATTATTGTACTCAATACTGTACAATTATTACACAATGAAGCACATAACACTGCACCATTGTTATGCACATAGTACATTGTGGTATAATTCATAACACTGTACAATTAGTAAACAATGCAGTACAACTATAAGCAACACAAATATATGAAACCATTTTTATTTTATTAAATGAAATGTATTCAATCTGAATGGATTCATAAGAACATTTCACAAATCATAACTGGATTTGACTCTAACGAAGACCGCTTCTTACAGTTGAACATCTTTAGTCATTTTTTTAAATTCTTATTGTAGTTTAAAGGTTAAATAGATCCATATATATATATATATATATATATATATATTATATATATATATATATATATATATATATATGATCAAACCACACTAAGAAAATGGGGAAAACAAGACTAACATCTTTCAACCGTAACAAGCGGTCTTCGTCAGAGTCAAAAACCCAACTGAAACCAATATATATATTTGTATATATATATATATATATATTATACACAAATATATATATATATATTTGTGTATAATGGCAGCAAATCTCCAAGTAAACATGTTTAATTAAAGTACACAGCAGCCTCTGCGTTATGACTTTTAAGCTGGTCTGCTCCAATTTACGAACAACCTTGCGATGGGCTGTTGTTAAAAGCCATATTAATTGCCCAAGAGACATCTTAATTTGGCATTTCTTAATTATATATATATATATAATTAAAGTTACACCTAGAGAACACAAGAAAAAGGACTAACACTCACGAATCTCGATAATTTCGGCGTCTTGCCGTCTTCCATATATATATATATGACAATTAGAAGAAACGATTCTTCGAACTGAATAAACTAGAATTTAAAAGAGAACACATAGAAAGGAAACCACTGAACTCACTACTATATTTCGATGTACTCGTCTTCAGGAAAAGAAGTGAATCGCTCCAAAGGCTGTAACGACTCGTTATCAGCCTTTGGAGCGATTCACTTTGGAGTGAGTTCAGTGGTTTCCTTTCTATGTGTTCTTTTTTAAATTCTAGATTATATATAATATATATATTATATATTATATGGATGTATACAAGATTTAACACAAACACGTGAACTGACAATCAATGATCAAACCACAATATAATGGGAAGACAAGACTAAGATCTTTCAACCGTAACAAGCGGTCTATATCATTCACGGTTGACGAAGCCAATCAGTTGGGCTTTTTGACTCTGACGAAGACACTTGTTACGGTTGAAAGTAACAAGTCTTTTTTTTTTTTTTTTATTTCATATTGTGGTTTAATCATATATGGTTGGGGATGTACGATTGGGGGGGGGGAATGGCGGAAGTGATTTAAAGAAAGATGAGAAATGGAATGAGAGTGAGTGAGTGAGTGAGTCAGAGGACAGAGTAGAGTGAAAAGTTTTAGGGTCAATGTTGAGAGGCGGCCTTGGCAGTAGCCCCCTCTCCCGCCAGCACCCCCCCCTACAACTTTTGGTGGTGGTGACTGCACACGCCTGCCTGGCTCTGTTATCGACCACACTGGCCCCCCGCAACAACACTCTCACTCGAAGCCTCCGGCGTCCATTAGCCTGCTAGCTTTGGCAGGTACCCAGTGTCTGCTGACCTCTGTACCCATGACTGATAGAATATCAGTCACAAAGTATTTAAAGCACACAAGAATCGCTAATATAGTGCGTTGATTACTACAGTAGCCAGTGTCTGCTGACCTCTGTACCCATGACTGATAGAATATCAGTCACGATGTATTTAAGCACACAAGAATCGCTAATATAGTGCGTTGATTGCTACAGTACCCAGTGTCTGCTGACCTCTGTACCCATGACTGATAGAATATCAGTCACGATGAATTAAAAGCACACAAGAATCGTAATATAGTGCGTTGATTGCTACAGTACCAGTGTCTGCTGACCTCTGTACCCATGACTGATAGAATATCAGTCACGATGTATTTAAAGCACACAAGAATCGCTAATATAGTGCGTTGATTGCTACAGTACCTAGTGTCTGCTGACCTCTGTACCCATGACTGATAGAATATCAGTCACGATGTATTTAAAGCACACAAGAATCGCTAATATAGTGCGTTGAGTGCTACAGTACCCAGTGTCTGCTGACCTCTGTACCCATGACTGATAGAATATCAGTCACGATGTATTTAAAGCACACAAGAATCGCTAATATAGTGCGTTGATTGCGACAGTACCAGTGTCTGCTGACCTATGTACCCATGACTGATAGATATCAGTCACGATGTATTTAAGCACACAGAATCGCTAATATAGTGCGTTGATTGCTACAGTACCCAGTGTCTGCTGACCTCTGTACCCATGACTGATAGAATATCAGTCACGATGTATTAAAGCACACAAGAATCGCTAATATAGTGCGTTGATTGCTACAGTACCCAGTGTCTGCTGACCTCTGTACCCATGACTGATAGAATATCAGTCACGATGTATTTAAAGCACACAAGAATATAGTGCGTTGATTGCTACAGTAACCAGTGTCTGCTGACCTCTGTACCCATGACTGATAGATATCAGTCACGATGTATTTAAAGCACACAAGAATTATAGTGCGTTGATTGCTACAGTAGCCAGTGTCTGCTGACCACTGTACCCATGACTGATAGAATATCAGTCACGATGTATTCAAGCACACAAGAATCGCTATATAGTGCGTTGATTGCTACAGTACCCAGTGTCTGCTGACCTCTGTACCCATGACTGATAGAATATCAGTCACGATGTATTTAAAGCACACAAGAATATAGTGCGTTGATTGCTACGTACCAGTGTCTGCTGCACTGTACCCATGAACTGATTTAAGGGAAAATATCAGTCACGATGTATTCAAAGCACACAAGAATCGCTAATATAGTGCGTTGATTGCTACAGTACCAGTGTCGCTGACCTCTGTACCATGACTGATAGAATATCAGTCACGATGTATTAAAAGCACACAAGAATCGCTAATATAGTGCGTTGATTGCTTCAGTACCCAGTGTTGCTGATCTGTACCCATGACTGATAGATATCAGTCACGATGTATTAAAAGCACACAAGAATCGCTAATATAGTGCGTTGATTCTACAGTAGCCAGTGGTTGCTGACCTCTGTACCCATGACTGATAGAATATCAGTCACGATGTATTAAAAGCACACAAATCGCTAATATAGTGCGTTGATTGCTACAGTAGCCAGTGCTGCTGACCTCTGTACCCTGACTATAGAATATCAGTCAGATGTATTAAAAGCACACAAGAATCGCTAATATAGTGCGTTGATTGCTACAGTAACCAGTGTCTGCTGACCTCTGTACCCATGACTGATAGAATATCAGTCACGATGTTAAAGCACACAAGAATCGCTAATATAGTGCGTGATTGCTACAGTACCAGTGTCTGCTGACCTCTGTACCATGACTGATAGAATATCAGTCACGTGTATAAAAGCACAAAGAATCGCTAATATAGTGCGTTGATTGCTACAGTACCAGTGTCTGCTGACCTCTGTACCCATGACTGATAGAATATCAGTCACGATGTATTCAAAGCACACAAGAATCGCTAATATAGTGCGTTGATTTCAGTACCCAGTGTCGCTGACCTCTGTACCCATGACTGATGAATATCAGTCACGATGTATTAAAGCACACAAGAATCGCTAATATAGTGCGTTGATTGCTACAGTACCAGTGTCGCTGACCCTCTGTACCCATGACTGATAGAATATCAGTCACGATGTATTTAAAGCACACAAGAATCGCTAAATAGTGCGTTGATTGCTACAGTACCCAGTGTCTGTGACCTCTGTACCCATGACTGATAGAATATCAGTCACGATGTATTTAAAGCACACAAGAATCGCTAATTAGTGCGTTGAGTTACAGTACCCGTGTCTGCTGACCTCTGTACCCATGACTGATAGAATATCAGTCACGATGTATTTAAAGCACACAAGAATCGCTAATATAGTGCGTTGATTGCGACAGTTCATTCAATAACAGTCGCCTGAACTTTTTTTTATTAAATACATGTTTACGGTTAGTGCTACAGAGTTTAGTAAATTAGATGTTATTATCAACCGTCATACCTCGACTATCGCTGGTGCAGTCACCCGACAGGTTTCCCAATAGCTTCATCATCAATGGGACTCCCGATCCCCGCTACCAGGTCGGGTGACTCCACCAGCGATAGACGAGATATCACTGTTGATAATAATATCTTTTTTTTTTTTATTGTTTAAACCGATCACCTAGTGGGTGATAACGTCAGCCGTTTACTGTCCTTTTGTTTGATCGATGATTCTACAGATTCTACATTGGGAGTCTTAAATTTTGCCCTACTCAAGTCTATTTAGAGTAGGGATCTTTAACGAGCACCTGACATCGTGCAGGCCTAAGGGACTGACGACTTAACGTCCTCTCCTTTACGTACTCGGATTTACTCAAATACCGCGTGACTAAATCGAGGGCTAGATGGGGATCGAACATTGGACTACCAGAGACGAGTACGTTAATGACTGTGCTATCCTGACCCTCTACCTGCACTTACAATGGTTTCATACTTTAGTGATGTCCTAGAGGCGAAAGTTGTCCAGTCCAATCAGCTAAGTTCAAGGCACGTTCTTACTGAAAGGGTTTGGGGTCTCTAGCTCCCTGACATACTAAGCAGGCATCCTCCTGAAAAGTTACTGCTCCTCACACAACAACCATAAGGGTTTTCCCAACTTGGGTGAGAACCAACAGCCACTACGTGTCCAACATCAGTTGGCCCTCTCCATGAGCCGCCCGTACTACAGACTTATTTTAAGAGTTTTAGGAATAAACTCCAGGCCAAAGGTCCTACTGAACCTGTTCAACTACAGGTTCCTGCTGTATTCCTACAGGAACTGTTGTTTACCTGTTGGGTATGGGGCTGTTCAAGCTGTTTCTCTCTGGTATAACTACCAGAGTGCTACAGGGCGGCTCCACCAATCAGAACGGTGGAATAAATTGATCAACATGAGGTTCAGAAGGGCAACTATTGTGAATGATCGTGCGAGCATTGGGTGGTCGGTGTGGCGGCCGTCCACTCTGCTTTTGGTGGATCTCCAGCACCCTCCATCACTATTAAAGTACACTAGGAGGAAATAAGAGTCATACTTTTGATTGAAATGAAAAAAAAAAGGTCGTTGAGCGGCGCGATATGGTAGCCTCTCGCTTGCGAGTACAAAAGGTTTGCCAACAGATTATCTAGATCAGTGTTTCCCAAACTTTTTCGAGCGACCGCCCTCTTGGGTCCATAAACCTATACTCAACACTCCTCAATAATAATCAGAATCTTAGACTAAATAACGAAATGAATAACATTTTAATAATAAAATTAATATAATAATGACTAATCGAATATTTATTCGGTTTCCGTGTCGGGTATTACCAGAAAATAGGATGTGGTTTTTTAGTGGGTCGGGACCCCCAACCCCACATACCTTAAGCAAGACGTCTTGCTAAGGGATCTGATGAACAGATTTTTCCACATCCTACGATGAAAAAAAAAAACTGTCACGATAAACAATTAAATAGAACTATATAATTTAAATACTTACTCATGGTATTAACAATTACCAGGCCGTTGTTACATAAACAATAAAAAAAGGAAGATCCAACTCAAAGATCAAACCACAATAAGAAAATGGGAAAACAAGACTAAGATCTTTCAACCGTAACAAGCGGTCTTCTCAGTTGGGTTTTTGACTCTGACGAAGACCGCTTGTTACGGTTGAAAGATCTTATTCTTGTTTTCCCATTTTCTTATTGTAGTTTGATCATTGATTGTTATTTCACGTGTTTATGTGAAATCTTTTTATTGATTATATAATATATGCATACTGTAAATACGCGTCTATAACAAACCTAGGAAATATTAGTCAAAAAATAGCGAACTTAATAAAACGATACAACATAAAGGTAGGATTTAAAACTAATAATTCTATAAGTCAAATATTAACTTACTCAACCGAAAATGTAATTAATAAATATGAAAAAAGCGGGGTATATAAATTAAAGTGTAGTGATTGTAACCAAATATATATAGGACAGACGAGAACCCTAAAAATAAGATTTAAAGAACATCTTAAGGACTATTTAAATAATACAAATAAATCAAATTTTGCAAACCACTTGACTGAACACGGACATACACCTGACAGCTTAGAAAACACAATGGACTTACTACAGACAGGACAGAAAGGACAGAGACTCAACATAACTGAACAGATAGAAATATATAAACATAAAAATACGGGTAAATTAATACATGAACAAATAAATTACCAATCCGATATTTTATGTAAATCACTAATAAAAAAAAAAGACGACTGGACAGGCAGAATGATGAAGCAAAAAAAAATATAAAAAACCCAAACTATATAATAGCTACAAACCAAACAAATCAAAATAATAATATCAGGATAGCAGTGGACTTAACAGATAACCAACCCCCTATATAACAGCTCAGTAGGTTTGTTGCGATCCGATAGATCAGGGGTTCTCAGCCTTGTTTAGCCCATTCACCCCTCTCGCCATTTCCCATAATGCCATTCTCCCCACCCCCTATTCTTCCCAAGGTAGTATATACACTTTTACAACTTTACAGTGATTATGATTATAAGAGAATTTTACAAATAAAATGCTAATTATAATTATTGATGGATATATTAAATATTAATTCCATCAATTTTTTTTTTAAAATTATAATTAAGAGGTCAAAACCTATAATAGCTTACTCACTCTGTAAACCTACTGTGGTCAACAATTCACCCCCTGAAGATCCAAAATTCACCCCTGGGGGTGAATTTCACCCCCTTTGGGAACCCCTGCGATAGATGGACAACGTCCGAAAGCGCTCCAACTCCAGGATCATCTTTACAAGGTATGACGGTTTTACCTAATTCTAATATAAAACATGAATATATATTATATCATAGTTTTGAGTGATAGCCAAGCAGTGATAGGCACAGACATAAGGAAGAATCAACAGCTGTTAGTTGATAGGGCTAATAGCCACACACAGATGTCTGGCACGTGTTTACTGCTTTACCTGTTTCAAAGGCGAGTGGGGGGGGGGGGGGGGGGGGCTCTTAAATCAAGAACCAGTTACCAGCTGGCGACGAACGCATTAGTGGGTAGTTGGCAGACTCCTATTATATCAGACCTTCAAACACAATTGATCAACTTTCTAGCAACGAGACTGTTCTCGCAACACACGTGTCTAAGCTAGTCTATCATAAAAACCAACGCGTCAAGTGAACTACCCAGTAGAAGAGCAAATAGAGGAGGAGGTCCACCTTTATTTAATGGAACAAAACCAAGTTCTACGGGTATAACAACACCTAGTAGAACAAATTCTACTCTAATCTACAGTTTATTTTTTGAAAATCCAAGGTGTTTAGATAACAAAGTGTTCATTTTTAAATCACCAGTCTCAACAGGACGACAGTTTCAAAGACTATAGTCCTAATAAAGACCAGACCGAAAGATCTCCAAGTGGAGAAGCTAATATCACAATTAAACACGTGATACAATCTATGAAGTCTGAAACCACAAGGGAAAAGAAAAAAAAAACAAAAGAAATAAATGCTTACACTTTATGTCATCAGAGAGAATACTAAGTAAGAAAAAAGAAGGTAAAAGAATAATTAACTTTTATCAGAGGAACGACGTGCTCGGATTTATTCATCTCCCACGTGAATAAATCGAAGGCCAGAGTGGGTATCGAACCCCAGACCTACCAGTCTAGAGGCGAGTACGCAAACAACTAAGCTACTCAGGCACCCTAATTCATTTGAAATAATTACTGATTATTAATAAATTAGTAATGACTAGAACATCAAAATTGCAACAACTATAAGCAATAATTAGAAATAATTTATTTGCACATAATTAAGTAGTAAAAATTGACATGATCTAATTGATAAGGCATCAGATTGCATTTGTCACCCCTTGTAATAATAAGTTTAATGATTCTATTATTAGTAATATATTTTATGGCGCGTCAATTATCCGACTTGTTTGATTTCACTTTAATTGCTCAATTATATTAATTTGTAAAAGTTACTTGCTTCTTTTTATTGCTGAATCACTCACAAGCAAAACAAACAATTAAGGATAATTGCTTTAAGAATAACAAAGTCATACTCAATAATAAAACCCATAGTTAAATAATTAATTTAATTAATGATAACATATTTGATTTATAACAAGCTATTATTTTATTTGGAGAGGAATATAAATGGAGATATTGCAATGTTATAACTGACCTGAATTCACAAAGGCTTGGTAACCCACAAGTTTATCGCAATTGATAAGAGAGTGCGGAAATCTTATCACGTTTGATATTTCTAAAAAAAAATTACTCCACACATTTTTATATTAATAACATGTCTGATATAATTAATACAGTATTTATTCTAACAGATACCCACCACTCAAATGAAGAACGACTGAACTTCATTGATAAAGAATCGTATTAATTAATGAATAATCATAATTAATATACAAAGGTTTAATTGATCAAATGAAAAATTACTATGTTTTTTATATACGAGGTGTGTTCTAAAAGTCAGGACACTTTTTGAATTTCGCGCGCTTTGTACAATCTAATTTCATAGATTTTTTGTTGTGTTGGTACACTCGTCACGATCATATCATTACAGATTTGACTGTATACTCGTAGCATGTATTGTTTTTATAGTAATTATTATATATAATATAATATATATATATATATTATATATATATATATATATATATTTCACTTCTTAAACGGAAATACGACCCAAACTGGACACAATACGAGTTCAAAATTCAAGAAGAATGGTTGAATGGAATAGAATACCGGTCGGTTACTTCCGTTACGTCTACAACGTGCATGGTGGTCTCCCTTTCTCTTTTCTCCTGAAGACGGATTGCCGTCTTGAAAATTTGAGTTTGTTGTGTGTTTCTTTATTACTCTTTGTTACTCTTCTTGAATTTCACACTCATATATATATATATATATATATACTTTTTTTCGTATATATATATATATATATATATATTTTCGTATATATATATATATATATTTCGTATATATTTTTTCGTATATATTGATTCGTATATTGATAAAAGTATCGAGCGTGGAATAGAAACAAAACTAAAGTTTATCAGGACTCGGTCAGTTCTTCAAGTTCAAATTAAACTCTCATTGCCAACGTTCCAGTTTTTATTTAAAACCGTTCTCATAGGCAGAAGTATAAAATTTTAAAACAGAAAAACTAAACTTTTTAATAACAACTGTCTAGTTTGAATGAACACGTGACACTGTTGTCAAATGTCAGGTACTTGTTAAAGATCCCTACTCGAAATGTACTTCAGTTAGGGTAAAATTTAGGACTCCCAATGTAGAATTTGTAGAATCACCGATGAAACAAAAAACCGGTAAACGGCTGACGTTATCACCCGCTAGGGGATTGGTTTAAACAATAAAAGAAAAAGGGTAGTTGTACTATAATAATAAATAAAAAAAAATTACCAGTTGTAATGATAACTGGGTGTAAATTCAGGTTGTAGACAGTTTTTAGTTCATATTTCCTAGAGTTTATCGCCTTTTGAGAGACTCAGGACGGACCGTCTCCTTTTTGCTGAGTCACTGTCACAAAGGGCGTACCATCATCATGTAGTCGTATCATGAAGTTCCAGGATCATCAAACGCTACGCTTACCTAACATCAAATGAAATAAGTATCATCAAGTTACAGTAGTACCAAGTCATATGCATTCCACTAAGTGAAATGCGTAATATCAAGTTGTAGTAGCATCCAAAATATGATTACCACTAAGTTGAAGGCATACCATCAACTGGTGGTATGCCAAAGGCGTACCATAGGGTTCTACCATTAAGTTCCATTATCATCAAGTCCAAAGCTTACCTAACACCAGTGTAGCTTGAAATACATATCATCAAGTTGCAGCACGATCAAGTCATATACATTCCACCAAGTGAAATACGTAATATCAAGTTTTATCATCATAAAGTGATAATCTTACAACCAATTGAAAACTGAACCATCAAATTGTCGCATCATCAAATTACACGTTTACTATCACGTGAAATTTCTATCATCAAGTTATACAATTACTACCAAGTGAATTTCGAACCATCCAATTATTGTCTCAAGTTTTACGGTTACCATCAAGTGAAATGTCTATCATCAAGTTATAAACTATCTCCAAGTGAAATTTGAACTAATTAATTATAGTATCATCAAGTTATACGTTTACCATGAAGTGAAATGTCTATCATCAAGTTATAAGCCACCTCCAAGTGAAATTTGAACTAATTATAGTATCATCAAGTTATACGTTTATTATCACGTGAAATTTCTATCATCAAATTATAAGCCACCTCCAAATGAAATTTGAACTAACTAATTATAGTATCATCAAGTTACACGTTTATTATCACGTGAAATTTCTATCATCAAGTTATACACTTACTTCCAAGTGAATTTCGAACCATCCAATTATTGTCTCAAGTTATACGGTTACCATCAAGTGAAATGTCTATCATCAAGTTATAAGCTATTTGCAAGTGAAATTTGAACTAACCAATTATGGTATCATCAAGTTATACGTTTACCATCAAGTGAAATGCTTACCTTCAAGTTGTCGTGGCATCCCAGTGATATTGTTACCCCCCTAAGCAAAGGTGTACCTTCAAGTCGTGACACCGTTACACTTGACTAATACCTTTGAGGAGTATTCCTTTTTAATTTAGAGAAACTGTTCCATATTACATGATTGAACAGCTTGAAGAGGAAAAAAAGGAAGAGTTGATAAGGATTACATGGAAGTTCGTGTGAAATAAAAAAAAAAAACATGGATAAGGTATGAAGAAGGCGAGCGGAACGGTGGTATGGCGTGGAAAAAGGTAATTGTAAAGAGAGAGATGATAGCGGTGGTGGATGGGGTATGGGAAGTGAGGGACCGCTAGGCGGGGAGGCTGCGCGTGACGGCGTTACGGAGTGTGGCCACTGAGGTGCGGTGTCACAGCCTGACCCCAGGGCTGGCTAGGCTTACTTAGCGATCTCATCGCGTCTGCTTTACATATCACACCTAACCTGGCAACAAGTACACATACCAATATGTGCTCTACTAAACAATCTGACCCCAGGGCTGGGGGGAGGCTGCGCGTGACGGCGTTACGGAGTGTGGCCACTGAGGTGCGGTGTCACAGCCTGACCCCTGGGCTGGCTAGGCTTACTTAGCGATCTCATCGCGTCTGCTTTACATATCACAGCTAACCTGGCAACAAGTACACATACCAATATGTGCTCTACTAAACAATCTGACCCCAGGGCTGGGGGGAGGATGCGCGTGACGGCGTTACGGAGTGTGGCCACTGAGGTGCGGTGTCACAGCCTGACCCCAGGGCTGGCTAGGCTTATTTAGCGATCTCATCGCGTCTGCTTTACATATCACAGCTAACCTGGCAACAAGTACACATACCAATATGTGCTCTACTAGACAATCTGACCCCAGGGCTGACAAGTACACATACCAATATGTGCTCTACTAAACAATCTGACCCCAAAGCTGGGGGGAGGCTGCGCGTGACGGCGTTACGGAGTGTGGCCACTGAGGTGCGGTGTCACAGCCTGACCCCAGGGCTGGCTAGGCTTATTTAGCGATCTCATCGCGTCTGCTTTACATATCACAGCTAACCTGGCAACAAGTACACATACCAATATGTGCTCTACTAGACAATCTGACCCCAGGGCTGGGGGGAGGCTGCGCGTGTCGGCGTTACGGAGTGTGGCCACTGAGGTGCGGTGTCACAGCCTGACCCCAGGGCAGGCTAGGCTTATTTACGTATCTCATCGCGTCTGCTTTACATATCACAGCTAACCTGGCAACAAGTACACATACCAATATGTGCTCTACTAAACAATCTGACCAAAGGGCTGAGGGGAGACTGCGCGTGACGGCGTTACGGAGTGTGGCCACTGAGGTGCGGTGTCACAGTCTGACCCAAGGGCTGGCTAGGCTTATTTAGCGATCTCATCGCGTCTGCTTTACATATCACAGCTAACCTGGCAACAAGTACACATACCAATATGTGCTCTACTAAACAATCTGGCCCCAGGGCTGGGGGGATGCTGCACGTGACGGCGTTACGGAGTGTGGCCACTGAGGTATGGTGTCACAGCCTGACCCCCAGGACTGGCTAGGCTTATTTAGCGATCTCATCGCGTCTGCTTTACATATCACAGCGAACCTGGCAACAAGTACACATACCAATATGTGCTCTAGTAAACAATGTGACCCCAGGGCTGGCTAGGCTTATTTAGCGATCTCATCGCGTCTGCTTTACATATGACAGCTAACATGGCAACAAGTACACATACCAATATGTGCTCTAGTAAACAATGTGACCCCAGGGCTGGCTAGGCTTATTTAGCGATCTCATCGCGTTTGCTTTACATATCACAGCTAACCTGGCAACAAGTACATATACCAATATGTGTTCTACTAAACAATCTCACCAAAGGGCTGGAAAGGCTCATTTAGGTATCTCAACCTCCACTTACACATCACAGGGAACCTGCCATCAAGTACACATACCAATATGTGCTCTAGTAAACAATGTGACCCCAGGGCTGGCTAGGCTTATTTAGCGATCTCATCGCGTTTGCTTTACATATCACAGCTAACCTGGCAACAAGTACATATACCAATATGTGTTCTACTAAACAATCTCACCAAAGGGCTGGAAAGGCTCATTTAGGTATCTCAACCTCCACTTACACATCACAGGGAACCTGCCATCAAGTACACATATAGTACAATATGTACTCTACTAAACAACCTGGAACTCAAGACTGGCTAGGATCATTTACGTATCATCTAGCTAGGACCACTGGAACTTGCCATCAAGCACACATACCAATATGTGCTCTACTAAAAAATCTGACCCCAGGACTGGCTACGCTCACTTAGCGATCTCATCTTCCACTTCACATATCACAGGGAACCTGCCATCAGATACACATACCAATATGTGCTCTACTAAACAATCTGACCCCAGATCTGGCTACGATCATTTAGGGGTCTCATTCTTGACTTATTTACTCGGGAAGTGAATAAATATGAGCTCGTCATCAAAGGAAAGGCACGTTAACTATGTCGGTCCCTTATGTACCATGTCAGGTAGTCATTTAAGACCCCTATTTGAAATACAGTTGAGTTAGGCAAAATTTAGGACTACCACTGTAGAATCATCGATCAAACGAAAAGACCATACAGGGCTGACGTTTCTAACCTGCAAATGCTTTTAACCTGGTGATAGGTTAAAAAAAAAATATTATATTTTATAATTCATCAAATTTAGTACGGTCTACTCGTTTATAAGTACGTTTTCATGGAAAATTTTGATACGATCATCAAAAAAATTTCAACAGCCCTGATGAAGGACAAAAATCTCCAGATTTTGTCAAATTCTAAAATTAAAAAAAAAAAACAGAACACCAGACAACACCTATAAACCCCAAATCTTAAAATATACCTTTCAAATATACCGGAGTCAGAGTAGAGCTTTTCAAATATACCGGAGTCACAGTCGATCCTAGCAGTGGCAAAATAGTCAGTTTTGGTACCTAGTTATTTTGATACTTATCAAGATAGAATTTTATAAAAAAAAAATTAATTTCAAGAGATATTCTTTTCAACAAAAACATGAAAAACAGAAGACGCATTTTCATTCTAAAATGAAATTAATTCTATAAATTTTAATATTATTTTTATTAAAAAAATCATTAAATTTTGTACATTTTTATTCGTTTTTGGTACGTTTTTATGGAGAATTTTGTTACGATAAGCTAAAATGTTTCGACAGGTCTGATTCTGGACAAGAAGAAACACAACAGATTTTGTTGAATTGTAAAAAAAAAATATTTCCTAGAATCCTAGGCAATCCCTGGATTGGCAGTCCTAGATGAGAGATGAAAGGCGAAAGTGATAGCTACTATGTGCTTTGAAAGCGGGCAGACAGGCGGGTGGGTGGTTTAGTTACGTCAAAAGTAGACAAAGACCAGGTGGTTCACATCTGCTCCAATGGTGGCTGCTGCTTCTTCTTCTTCCTTCTTCTTCATCTCCCGGACCCCATCACCATCACAATAATCACAATCACAATCAAAGCTACAAAAACTATCTTCTCAACGACTTTTCAAAAACAAATTCTCCCAAGAATATGATTCCATTTCATAGAAGTTTTATTACTTCTTTGTTTCCAAAGAGCGCAATTATCTTTTGTTATTCTCTCATTCAATGTTTTTGGGAATTGGGGTTTTGGGGGAATCTGTAAGTTTTGGGGGTTTTTTGGTTTTACTGTAAAGCGTCGACCTCGTAAAAGCTCCGTATGTTTGTATCCTGCAATTTTGGTTCATAGATAACATAACATTTGACTATTAACATAAAATAGTCAAATGGTGTATAAATATCCAGGAATTATTAACGAGTAGGAATAGATCCTTTCAAATATATCGGAGTCAGAGTCGATCTTTTTAAATATACCGGACTCACAATCGATCTTTTCAAATATACTGGAGTCAGAGTCGATCTTTTTAAATATACCGGAATCACAGTCGATCTTTTCAAATATATTGGAGTCAGTATATTTTGTCGAGATCGACTACTTTGTCGATCTTTTTTAATATACCGGCGTCACAGTCGATCTTTTCAAATATACTGGAATCAGAGTCGATCTTTTTAAATATACCGGAGTCACAGTCGATCCTTTCAAATATACTGGAGTCAGAGTCGATCTTTTTAAATATACCGGAGTCACAGTCTATCCTTTCAAATATACTGGAGTCAGAGTCGATCCTTTCAAATATACCGGAGTCAGAGTAGATCCTTCCAAATAAACCGGAGTCAGAGTACATCCTTTCAAATATACCGGAGTCGAATATTCAGAACCCTGACTCACCAGCCCTGATACGAGATATAAATTCTGACATTTCTAAAGTCAGTTTTATAGTTCGTATATAACTGGAGTAATAATTATAATCTAAAATTACCTTTTGGTAAGTGTACATTAATCTTTATAGATTTGATATAGAATTTCTAACAGTACATTTTTTTTCTTAATATGTTGTTTGTTTGTTTTTCAATAACCACACTCATGAAATTTTACCTTTTAGTGCAGTCCTAGGGACGAAAAGAGTGGCTCATTTATAATTTGGCACCCATTTTGCATAATAGACGAGTCACATATGATTTTTTTTTCTTAATGTAAAAACACATAAAAAATACTAAATAAATAGTACTAAAATACTAAATACTATAAAAAAAAATACTAAAATACTAAATTCGGAAGACAGTTTATATTTAAAAGAAATAAGACTATCATTTTCCTTCTAAACATTTAATAATGGTTACGAAAACAGCCAAATAAAACATATGGACTAGGTTTTGACAAAAACCCTTGATGGTTCCCTAAAAACATTGTTTCAGTTTACAATAAGGTTTCCTTACCTTCGCTACCTTACATCTGGTAGCAGGTAATATAATTAGAGGCAGGTACAACAGCATAACAATGGCCACAACGAAAAACCAAAATGGTTCTTATCCCTCTCTAGCCAATATCTAGTCAGAGAAAAAAAGATATGTAGCCTAAGGGGTTTTCTCTTTTATCTCAGACCAAAGAACTTTTAGAGTTTTGAATAGATTGAAATATTTTCTTTAAATTTTTGGGAAATATTGGGAATATTAAGAAATTTAATGAGGAACAGAAACATTGAGTATTTACATACAGAAAGAAATACAGGATCAGTTGTTCTTGAAGATGGGAACCAGAAGGAACCGAAACCGGTCGAGCTCTCCAGTGATTATACGAGGTATGATGGATATTACTAACCTCAGTGGAACTAATCTGTTAACTATATTTAAAAACGATTTAATTATACAAAGCGTTTCGAACACTCAGTGTTCATCATCAGGTTACATCTCCCTCAGCTCAGAAAGGTAAGGTAGTCAAGGTATTGGGGGAGTCAACAGACGAATAGTGGATCTTTAAGGAGTACCTGATTTGGTACAGGCTCGGAACCAACTCCAAAGGATGACGTTGTCAGATTTTTGCCACTTCTTGCATGAATAATTCGAGAACCAAAGTGGGTATGGAACCCCAAATCTACAAGTCCAAAGGCAGGCACGTTGCCATATGCTACTCTGGTCCCTAGGATTTAGGTCCGGTTAGGTTGCAGTGGCTGTGCTACAAGGAAACACACATAGGCTAAATATTGGCCATTTGTGATACTATATAATGAACATTCTACATTGGGAGTCCTGCAATGTGCCTAACTCAAGTGTATTTAGAGTAGGGCTGTTCAACGAATGCCTGACATCGTACAGACTCGGTACCGACGGCTTAACATCCACTTTGTAACACATACGAAAGGCTTACGTACAAGGAGAGTCAAGGCAGGCTTAACGTCTTCTCCTAGGTACGACATATTCAGATTTTCTTACCATCTGCGTAAATAAATCGAAGGCCTTAGCGGGTATAGAATCCCAGTCCGTGGTATGGCCGAAAGGCTCAGGTACTAGGTAATAGATCAAAACAGAGTATAGAATCTCAGTCCATAGTATGGCCGAAAGGCTCAGGTACTAGGTAATAGATCAAAACAGAGTATAGAATCTCAGTCCATAGTATGGCCGAAAGGCTCAGGTACTAGGTAATTAGATCAAAACAGAGTATAGAATCTCAGTCCATAGTATGGCCGAAAGGCTCAGGTACTAGGTAATAGATCAAAACAGAGTATAGAATCTCAGTCCATAGTATGGCCGAAAGGCTCAGGTACTAGGTAATAGATCAAAACAGAGTATAGAATCTCAGTCCATAGTATGGCCGAAAGGCTCAGGTACTAGGTAATAGATCAAAACAGAGTATAGAATCCCAGTCCGTGGTATGGCCGAAAGGCTCAGGTACTAGGTAATAGATCAAAACAGAGTATAGAATCCCAGTCCGTGGTATGGCCGAAAGGCTCAGGTACTAGGTAATAGATCAAAACAGAGTATAGAATCCCAGTCCGTGGTATGGTCTCAGGTACACGGATAATAGATCAAAACAGAGTATAGAATCCCAGTATAGCACTCCAAAGTCGAGCACGCAAGCCACTGGGCTACTCCCTCCCCGAAATATTTGTACTTGTGACCGCATAGAATGGCATATCTGCAGACAAACTTAACTCAAAAATTGAGAATCAAACATTTTATATTTAAAAAAAATTAGTACGCCTTGTGATAAACGAAATAATTGATATACCACACAATTACTCTTACACATATACATACATTCTAATATCATACAAACATAGATTCATGATACCTCAAAGGTTACAAATTTTTGTAAAATCGAAGGCCTTAGTGGGTATAGAATCCCAGATATAGCATTCCAGAGGCGAGCATGCAAGCCATTGGGCTACTCCCTCCCCGAAACATTTATACTTGTGATCAGAGAGAACGACATATCTGCAGACAAACTTCATTCAAAAGTTGAGAATCAAAAACATTTTATATTTAATAAAAATTACGTACGCCTTGTACTCAATTACAAACACATATACATAGATTCTAATGAACAATCAAACCACAAATATGAAATAGGAAAACAAGACTAAGATCTTTCAAACGTAATAAGCTGTCAGAGTCAGAGTCAAAAAACCCAAATGAAACACTAAATGCAGAAAACGTATTTACGTGAAATCTTTTTATACATACATTTTCTAATATCATACAAACATGGATTCATGATACCTCAAAACTTGTAAATCCCTTACATTTTTTTTTTTTTTTTTAAAAACCAATATAGGAGAGTATGAAAAATGAATTAACTTCAAAGGAAATATCGAACGGTTGAATCATAAATGATTTATCTCCATTGGAATGTCTAATACAGGAAATTGCAAATTTGGCAAAAACATTCCACATCCTCGGGCTATAGCATTAATCTCGTAGTCTCTCCCTTCTTACATCTATCTAACAATCAGCGATAGAAAGGAAGTTGATTTGGGTTTTTTTTTTTTGAAAACGACCACCTGGAAAAGCCAAACTGCTTAGTCACGATGATTTCATACAAAAATAGATTCTTGATATGATGATTAAACAGAACACAAGAAAGCTAAGGTTGGCTTGCAGTGGCTATACTACAAGAGGAACAAACATAGACCAAACATTAGGGCCTTTGTGATACCACATAATGAAGATTGATTCTACATTGGGAAGTCTTATGTTTTGCCTAGCTTAAGTTTATTTAGACTAGGGGATCTTTAACGAGTACCTGAAACATCGCACAGGCTAAAGGACTGCTAATTAACGTTCTCTCCGAGGGACGAAGTGCTCGGATGTATCACCTCCAACGTGAATAAACATTTTTATTAAAAAAAAAGTCAGAATGAATTGTAATATACGGATATATACTATATATATATATATATATATATAATATATATTATAATATATTATATATAATATATATGCTTCACGGTAAATCACAAACACAGAACAAAGGAACAAAACACACTTACTGTCTCTAATTTTCGGTTGAACCGTCATCAGGAGAGTTGAAATAGGGACACCAAGCGCACTTGTGAAGCGACGTTTGGAGACGCTTGGTGTCCCTATCCCAACTCTCCTGATGACAGTTCAACCGAAAATTAGAGACAGTAAGTGTGTTCTGTTCCTTTGTTCTGTGTTTGTGTTTCACCGTGAAACGTTTGTTGTCCTTTTGGATCGTTTTACCTGTTTACAATATATATATAAAGATTTCACATAAACACGTGAACTAACAATCAATGATCAAACCACAAATAGAAATGGGAAAACAAGACTAAGATCTTTCAACCGTAACAAGCGGTCTTCGTCAGAAAACATCCCCTTCTGGACATTAGTCTTTTCCTGCGCTTTCACCCTTTTAAAAGACCACTCTTCCCTCCCACTCTTCCCAACCCCTCACCAGATGTTCTCTGCATCTAGTGTTTCAGTTGGGTTTTTGACTCTGACGAAGATCGCTTGTTACGGTTGAAAGATCTTAGTCTTGTTTTCCCATTTTCTTATTGTGGTTTGCTCATTGATTTATATATATATAAAGATTTCACATAAACACGTGAAACAACAATCAATGATCAAACCACAATAAGAAATGGGAAATAAGACAATAAGAACAATAAGAACGTAACAATAAGAACTTGTTATGGTTGAAAGATCTTAGTCTTGTTTTCCCATTTCTTATTGTGGTTTGATCATTGATATATATATATATATATATATATATATACGGATAAGTAGTATAGAAGTATATACTGGAAAATTAATATTGATTACATACTGGGGTAGTAGAATTCGACGTATTAATTTCAGAATGAATTGTAATGCTGCTTTATTATGATGACTTTGATTTATAGCTGTAATTTAATTGTAGCAATTAGATATGCCCAATTATCAATTCGATACAGCTCATTAGTAAGTAGCAATTAAAGCGTACAGGCAGATACCGTACAAGAAGAAATTCTCTAATATATAATAGTATAGATGTACAAATAAAATGTTATAAGAAAACAAGAAATGGGAGAAATAGATTGATTTTGAAAACAGTAACTCACTTTTTACAGAAGAAGGAATAAAGGTGAAGTAGTGACAGTTTTAAGTGGAAGGGATTGGAAAAGGAAAAAAGAAAAGAGAAGAAAAAAAGACTGTATTAGCAGTAAGAGAGAAAGAGAGAACGTCAAGCGAGGCAGGGGTCAATGTTCTAGGCAACACGACCCCAGCAGCAACGCAGGAAATACTCTCCTCGTCTTCTGAGGGGGCGGCGGGGGGGGGGGGGGAGTGTAACTAGGCGCAGGCCCTTCACCACCGTCATTAGACAGAGAGAGAGTGAGAGAGACTGACCCCCAGAGGAGGGAGGCTACGTGCTTCAAGCCCACGCACAGTGTGTTGTCTTCAACAACCGCCTATCAACACAACAACAACAACACTGGGTGATGGGGGAGGGGGGGGGGGGGGCAACAGAGAAGGGCACCCACCACGCAATCTCATCATCATAAAAACATCAAGTGTTCACCTACTAACACTGATGCATCTGTCTTTAGTATTTCATTTCAGTAAGTCCAAATGACGATATATATATATATATATATCAATGATCAAACCACAATAAGAAATGGGAAAACAAGACTAAGATCTTTCAACCGTAACAAGCGGTCTTCGTCAGAGTCAAAAACCCAACTCTGACGAAGACCGCTTGTTACGGTTGAAAGATTTTAGTCTTGTTTTCCCATTTCTTATTGTGGTTTGATCATTGATTGTTATTTCACGTGTTTAATTGAAATCTTTATATATATATATATTATATATATTAATATATATAATATATAGTTCACACAGGAAAGAGAGAACACAAATAAAAGACACACACAAAAGACTCACAACGATATTTCGACAGTCGTCGTCATCGGGTAGAAGTAGTCCCTTTGAGTAGCTGAAGCTAACTGAGTGGTAGGCCAAATGCAACGAACACGCGCCGCACTCTGCTGCCGCCCTAGGGTAAGCTACTAACTACAGAGAGAATAATAACTAAAAGAACAAATAAAAGCAAATAAAAATAACAGAAGGAGAAGACTGTAAATGAAGCAATAAAACAATTAAAAAAATTAAAAAATAAAAAAATAAATAAAAAATAAAAATTTAAAATTAAAAAATAACAAATAAAATAAATTCTTAAAAAAAAAAAAAAAAAAAAAAATAAATAAATAAAAAATACTTAAATTAACGGTACAAGTTAAGGCCAGGAGGAGAGCGAGCTTTGAGAAGACAGATAATTGCCTCCTCTGAAGCTCTTAAAGTAACCCGAGAAGACTGAACAGGGTATGATTAAGGACTTGGACCCGGAAGCAGTGATTAAAATCCAGTCCCATGGGAATTAGAGTGGATAGCAAATAGGAAGGTTTTTGCGTTGACCAACGGAAGCCCTGTGACCATTCATACGTAAGTTGAGCTGCGTAGAGGCCATACCAACGTAGAATGCATCACACCTGGGTGCAGTCCAAACGGTAAACGCAATTAACCGAGGTGCATGAGGTGTGGGGAGGACAAGGGTAGTTAATTTGCTATGGGGGGAAGTAAAAAAAGGGATTAAGGGTTTTTTATGATAAGACAGGTTTGGCATCTGCTCCGTCCGCACTCCACCATTCCCCCTCCCAAGTGCAGGGTCAAGGGGAGGATGATGGGAAGAAAATGCCTCTGAGGTTCGGTGGTTTGCGATATTGATAAGGAGGGGGCTTCAGGAAAAAATAGATGAGGTAGAAGGAGAAGAGGAGAGCAATGGGGAAAAACTCTCCTTAATAAACCGAGCCAATCCTATGAGCGCCCGGGAAAAAAGTGGATATCAGGGAAAAACACTATCAGTGTGGTTTTTCTGGGGTACGTGCCGGTGAACTATTTCGCCGGCACGACACGACTATCAATGACATTGGGAAGGGTAGCCACGATCAATTTAATTTTTCTTTCAAACAGTTAATGTGGGAACTACGGTTGTTTCAAATTATTACAAATCCTGTGGATGCGGATGGAAAAGGGATCTGGGATTGCTTTTTTGATGTGGGTGGGATGGCAACTACTGTAGTGGAGGTACTGCTGTTGCATTAGAAGGTTTTATATGTACAGAGGGGGAAAGAAACGCTATTGTTGAGGGTGAACATCAAATCAAGGAAAGTAATTTTATTGCTGGACACTTGGTGGGGGAAAGGGAGATGGAGGACGAAAAGTTTTGGAAGGAAAGTAGGAAGAGGTTTATATATATATATATATATATATATATTGGTATACTTTGGGAGCAGACCTTCTTTTAAACATACATCATTAAATAACTTGCCAACTTTAAGTCTAGTATGTTTCTTACATACCTTCTCGAGTTTTCTTATATTATTCCTCCATCTTTCCGGTACTATATAAATCAACTCACCGAATGATTTGTTTTTAGTTCTACTTGTATTTTCCATATTTACTTCGGCCCTGGTTTAGACGTTAATAAGACCAGTAAAGATGGTCTCTTATACCAGGACAACAAGAAACACCGACTACCTATCCAAAGAACTCATATTGTAGTACTACATGCGGCAAATGATGAAAACCCATCGCTTCTGATGGGGCATGATGAACACGTCGCACCTTAACGTTCCCTTAAGTCATTTTTATTTACTATTATCAAGTTGTTTTTTTATCTATAAATATAAACTGTTGTTTATTATTTTCATCAGCTCCACTTGCTCCGAAGAACTTCAATCTATTAACAAATTAAAGTGGTTATTACTGTAAAAATTACACTCAATTTTACTGTAAGGCAACTCATTATCAAAAATAATAATTAATTTAATAATTGGCTTCTTTTAATATAATTAGTTATTTATCATGACTGTACAGAAATGTAGCTGACTCATGGTATGTTTCTTAATAATGACTGCAATAGAGTAATGTAAGGATTAAATTAAATGCCATGATTTAGCAAATGAAATGACTGAATCATAAAAACTAATAAGCAGCGGATGATTAAAAAGAATGAGTGGATGAAATAAAAGAGATAAGCGATGTAATGTGATACGCTATCTGTGTGCCCTAATTACCCATATGGCTTGATTAGCATTCGAGAGGGCTTGCAAAAAACTCAACAAAGACAACTAAGCCAATGATAAACCAACTTAATACTCCTTTATGTGGGTTCAATGTCACAAGTTGATTTAAACGAAATATTGCTTAAATCAGGGTATTCCTGTATGCGAGCTGCTTATGAAATGTACAAGTCATCATGATCTATCTATTGTATTTATTTCGAAACTAGACTACCCGTGACCCGTTGGATCAACAAACACCTTCCTTTTTAATGCAAGATGTTCAAGTAAATGCGCATAAACTCTAAATTAATTAAGTTTTAATAAAGAAGATAATGAACATATTTTTAAGTCAGTGATCTTTGTATACATTTTTTGTACAATTTGAATTTTCCAAAAAAAAAAACTTTAGTATATTCTTTCTGTTTGAGCCTACTGAGAGCAACATTTAATTGGCCATGTTGAAATGATGTTTTACATCAAATTTTCTTTTCTAAAATTATTATAATTAAATCATTATAATTGAGATCGAAAAACTATTATTTAATTCTTTGACGTCATTTATATCAGGTTTTGGAAGCTGATTTTACAAAAGTCCTCGTGGAGCAGACGGTAAGCACTGGACCTCCAATGCCCAGGACGTGGGTTCGATGTCCACCAAATTTTAAACAATTTTATTCAGTTTAGAGTGTGTGGAAATATTTAAACACGAATATCAAGAGTTTTGTAAGTATATAAGCTAAACCTGACATCCTAATGAGAAATATTATTAAATAATATTGTAGTAAGTAGAGGCGAGTACGCAAGCCACTAGGCTACCCTGACCCCCTAATACGAGTTGTTATATAATACAACTATAACAAAGCCAATCATAACAAAAGTAACTATTATAATAATTTCAGGTCTCTATATCCACGGAAAATGGGTGAACAAACAAACAAACTTACGAACTTTTATATATATATATATATATTATAATATATATATATATATATATATAGATTACCACCAGGAATGATTGTGAATTAGTATTTGAAGTGATTCTAAAAAAGAAAAGGCTTATGTAATATAAACTAGGAGCCTGCTAGGCATTGTTTGCAGGCGACCTTCGACCTCCCCCCCCCCCCCCCCCCACCGCGACATCGCTATCAACGCTTCCCTCCCACTCTCTCGCTTTGTCTCTGGTCCGCGCACTCTTTCACACTGTGTCACTACCTCTATGTCATTTCTAGTTTCAACTCACGACATCATGAAACTAAACTAGTTATTATTTTACAAAGTAGAGCTCTTGATTTCTGTTCTGGTCATTTATTTCTGTTGTTTTCTAATACAGTGATACCTCTCTTATCACGGTTAACGGGGGACTAGAACCGACCGCGTAAAATGAACAAACCACCCAGTAGTATCCCCCCCCCCAAATCTAACAATACCTTTTTTTTATTGTATATAATATCAGTAAGTATATATAAATCCCTATAAATCCTTATATTACCATTAAAGAAAATTTGAAATATGTATATAAAACATTCACAATATGTAAACATAAAATAATGAATAAGAATATAAATAATACGTACTATACATTCTCTCTCACTCTCTCCCTTTCATTCTCTAACTGCCTTCCTGTCTCTCTTACATACATCCCTAACACCTCTCCCTCTCTTCTCTAACTCCTCCTAACCTCAAACATCCCTGACATCCCTCTCGAATATAACACCTCATACGTACTGTACAACCTCCTTCCCTTCTCTCTCTCTACTCCTCCTCCTCTCTCTCTCTCTCTCTCTCTCTAACTCTCCCTCTCTCCTACACACCCTCTCTTCTCTCTCATCTCTATAACTGCCTCCCTGTCTCTCTTACATACCCTCCCTCTCTCCCTCTCCCTCTCTCTCTTACACTCCCTCTCTCCCTCTCTCTGTGTATTCAGCCTCTCTGTCTCTCTTACACACCCTCCCTTCCTCGCTCTCTCTCTCTCTCTAACTGCCTCCCTGTCTCTCTTACACACCCTCTCTCTCTCTCTCTCTCTCTCTCTAACTGCCTCCCTGTCTCTCTTACACTCCCTCCCTCCCTCTCTCTGTCTAACAGCCTCCCTGTCTCTCTTACACATTCCTCCCTCCCTCCCTCTGTCTCTCTCCCTCTCTCTAAGTGCATCCCTGTCTCTCCTTACACTCCCTCCCTCCCTCCCTCTCTCTCTCTCTCTCTAACCCTCTCCCTGTCTCTCTTACAATCCCTCCCTCCCTCTCTCTCTAACTGCCTCGCTCTCTCTCTCTCTAAGTGCCTCCCTGTCTCTCTTACATTCCTCCCTCCCTCTCTCTCTCTCTCTCTCTCTCTAACTGCCTCTCTGTCTCTCTTACACTCCCTCCCTCTCTCTCTCTCTCTAACTGCCTCCCTGTCTCTCTTACACACCCTCCCTCCCTCCCTCTCTCTCTCTCTCTCTCTAACTGCCTCCCTGTCTCTCTCTACACACCCTCTCTCTCTCTCTCTCTCTATCTCTCTAACTGCCTCTCCTCTCTCCTACACACTCCTCTCTCTGTCTCTCTCTAAGTGCCTCCCTGTCTCTCTTAAAATCCCTCCCTCCCTCTCTCCCTCTCTCTCTCTCTCTCTCTAAGTGCCTCCCTGTCTCTCTTAACACTCCCTCCCTCTCTCTCTCTCTCTCTCTCCCTCTCTCTCTAAGTGCATCCCTGTCTCTCTTACACTCCCTCCCACCCTCTCTCTCTCTAACTGCCTCCCTGTATCTCTTACACTCCCTCCCTCTCTCTCTCTCTCTCTAAGTGCCTCCCTGTCTCTCTTACACTCCCTCCCTCACTCTCTCTAACTGCCTCCCTGTATCTCTTACACTCCCTCCCTCCCTCTCTCCCGTTATCTCTTTCATCTCTCTCTTTCTCTGTATGAACTAGAAGAGCTCTATAGTTGGGGTCAAGACTAATTTATGGTCTATAAGAGTTGGAGTCTATTAATTCCCACCGTCTCCGACTCCACAAAAAAAAAAAAAAAAAAAAATCAATAACAAACATAAAGATCTAAGGTAATTATATGTTTCTCTGACTCAGCTAGTTTATAGGGTCAAATTTGGCAAAAAAAAAAAAAGATAACTTGAAACTACATCGCTATAACATTGTACTTGTATCATCTACCTGTACAACACATCTCAACATTATGGCTGCTTTGGTTACATAGATATGAAATAAAAACACCTTGCACTTGTAAAAACAGTGGGACACAAGATGAAGGAATTGCTAGGACAACTCCCAGAATCAATCTCAAACTTTAGTTCATTTAAAAACTTTTTTTTTATTTGATTCACTATTTATTTATATTATTTGGTATTTTATATACAATTTTTTTTTTGTTTATTTATGAAGCTAGGAATGATTGTTATCACCTAATAGACAGGACACATGGTATACGTGACAAAACTAAATTCCTAGCTAAAAATTTATCTGAGAAAAGTAGAAGCAGTTATGTTTATGATTTATAAATTAGGCATGATGTGATGATGAGGGACTGGACAGTGGTGAAGAAATGTCATTTAATGTTGATAGGAAACATAAAATATGAGAATGGTATGTATATGCATAAATATGGAGTTAATTAATTAAGAAATAGTCGGCAGAGTGGGATGTTGACAGACACTAGCCATGCAAGTCTCAAGGGTCAGCCGTCTTTGAATATTCAATTTCATCATTAAAACGATATAGGGGGGTTTTTTTTTTATAGATATCCTCTAACTTATTCACTCACTCAGGGACAAATAGAGACATAGATAGATAGATAGACAGATACACAACTACGTGCACGTGTACACACCCACACAAAGAGAGAGAGAGAGAGAGAGAGAGAGAGAGAGAGAGAGAGAGAGAGAGAGAGAGAGAGAGTACGAGGAGAGAGAGAGAGAGAGAGAGGAGAAGAGTGAAAGAGAGAGGATGGGAGAGGAGGAGGGTGAGAATAGATAGATAGATAGACAGATACACACAGAGAGAAACAGGAGAGAGAGAGAGAGAGAGAGGAGAAAGAGAGAGAGGAAGAGGAGAGAGAGAGGAAGGAGATGAGAGAGGGAGGGAGAGAAAAAGAGGAGAGGGAGAGAGGGTAAGAGACAGAGGAAGGAGAGAGAAACAAAGGTAGTGAGTGAGACAGAGAGAGGAAGAGGAAAGAGAGAGAGGGAAGAGAGAGAGGAAGAGGAGAGAGAGGGAGGGAGAGAGAGAGAGAGGCAGAGACAGAGAGGATGGGAGGAGGAGGAGGAGGGTGAGAGAGAAGGAGGGAGAGAGACAGAGAGAGAGTGAGTGGAAGAGGAGAGAGAGAGAGAGAGAGAGGAACAGGAGAGAGAGAGAGTGAGAGAGGAGAAAGAGAGAGAGAGGAAGAGGAGAGAGAGAGAGGAAGGGGATGAGAGAGAAAAATGGGAGAGGGAGAGAGGGTAAGAGACAGAGGAAGGAGAGAGAAACAAAGGTAGTGAGTGAGACAGAGAGAGGAAGAGGAAAGAGAGAGAGGGAAGAGAGAGAGGGAAGAGAGAGAGAGGAAGAGGAGAGAGAGGGAGGGAGAGAAAAAGGGGAGAGGGAGAGAGGGTAAGAGACAGAGGAAGGAGAGAGAAACAAAGGTAGTGATTGAGAGACAGAGGAAAACAGGAGAGACAGAGTGGGTGAGAGAGAATAGAGAGAGGTGAAGGAGGGCAGAGAGTGAAAGAGAGAGAGAGAGAGAGAGAGAGAGAGAGAGAGAGAAAGAAAGGGAGGGAGAAACATGAAGAGAGACAGAGATAAACACAAACACAGACACACACACACACACACACACACACACACACACGAACGCATACACACACATACACACACACACGCACACACACACACACACACACACACACACACACACACACACCACACGTAAAACATACACACACTCTCTCACACAAATGCACATTCTCTCTCTCTCCTTCTCTCTCTCATACAAACGCTCATACATACATACACACCCAAAGGAAAATTCACTATTACCACGTTTCAAATCACATCTATACTCTTTACCTCAATGACGAGAAAAAAAAACTCAAGGTTTTTTACTGTAGGGGAAAATTCAAAGTTAAAAGGAACAGAAAACAAGTTGACATAAGCATAAAGTGCAGTCAGTGAGTTGCAATAGCAAAAAACCTTGGGTAAACTATCATTTCACAAGAGTGAGAGAGAGAGAGAGAGAGAGAGAGAGAGAGAGACTGCACGTACTGAGCTTAGGTGGGAGGGGAAGGGAGTGGGGGAGGTATAATACTAAAGTGTTGCAACGATGCATCTGGCATTGCATCTAAAGAGATGTGGATTACGTCACCAAGGCCGCTGAGTGCATTTCCAGTTGCAACTGTGCCAAGGCTGTTTGAAACAAGTAAAACTGCAGTTCTAAATCATTTTACTTTCCCCTATCTAACTATATATATATATATATATATATATATATATATATATATATATATATAAACTAGAATTTAAAAAAGAACACATAGAAAGGAAACCACTGAACTCAAATATATATATATACGCAGTGACACACAAAATGAAACACAACAAAGACTCACTTTTCAATATTTCGACCGTAACTCAGAGTTGACTGTCGTCCCTCCGTCAATTCACTTCTTCTCCTGAGGACGACCGCCATTACGGTCGAATATTGAAAAGTGAGTCTTTGTTGTGTTTCAGTTTATGTGTCACTGCTTATTTTAATTGTTATTTGTCCTGCCGGACCGTTTTTTCGTTTATCATGGTATATATATATATATATTATATATATATATATATATATATATAATAAAAGATTTCACATAAACACGTGAAACAACAATCAATGATCAAACCACAATAAGAAATGGGAAAACAAGACTAAGATCTTTCAACCGTAACAAGCGGTCCTCGTCAGAGTCAAAAACCCAACTGAGACTTTCAGGTGGGTTGAAAGATCTTAGTCTTGTTTTCCCATTTTCTTGTTGTGGTTTGATCATTGATTGTTATTTCACATGTTTTTGTGAAATCTTTATGTATATATATAACATTGAAGTTATAACAAAACACAAAAAAGAGGACTAACACTCACGATTCTCGATGTCATTTTGGCAGTCTTGCCGCCTTCACGAGACGACAAAACGAAAAAAAGAGAAAGAATAAAATTTCACTATAAACACAAGAAATAACAATCAATGATCAAACCACAATATGAAAATAAAAAAAAAAGACTAAGATCTTTCAACCACAACAAAGCTTTCTTCTTTCGTCAGAGTCAAAAAAAACCAACTCTGACGAAGACCGCTTGTTATGGTTATGTTATAAATCTTAGTCGTTTTATGATTTCTTTTAGTGGTTTGAAAGTTGATTGTTATTTCACGTGTTTATTACGAAATCTTTTTAACTATGTAATATATGTATCAATATATTTTTATAAAAGGTAATTATTTGTTTAATGGCTATTTTAAAGCTATGTTGAAATAAACGACTGTTGACTCAGACGAACTGAAAGCACAGCTATGTTTATTTGTTTGTTAAACAATAAAAGGTTGCGTATTATTATTATAATAATACTCTGAATAGAAAAAGAGACATTATAGAGAATAAGAATTACGGAGTTTTGATTTTTGAAGTTTTGCGTCGTTGAAAGCTGTAATTCAATCAGAAGAAATAAACCATCTCAAAAAGAGTTGAGTCAGGACGGGTGAGACAAACCATTGGAAAATACTATATACAGACCCTTGACTAATGGCATCCACGCAACCTCTCCTATTTTAACAGTAATTTACAACACCAATTGTTCAACAACCTGACCTGCCAACATAAATCAGGTAGGTAGGTGTTCAGGTAGGAAACTCAAAGAGAGGCCCCCCCCCCACACCACTATTAGCAAGCAATAAATGCTTCTTTCACGCCTAGCAGGTATCGTAAACACCCCTCCCCCCCCACAAACACAAGTTAATTGGATCATCAAAATGGTACGTTATTTTGAGAGTGACGATTGTCAAAGTTATAAATCACAACTCGAAAAGAAATGATATAGCAGATAGACCTGTTTTGGTATATTATCATGCACCCAGCCTATACAGCCATATCGCAGGATGATAACATCAAAACAGACTCAGGGGTTCTCAATGGGGGGTGAAATTCACCCCCAGGTGTGAATTTTGGCTTTTCAGGGGGTGAATTTTGGCTTTTCAGGGGGTGAATTGTAACCACGGTAGGTTTACAGAGAGAGGAAAGCTATTATAAATTAATACATACTATTTTGGTTGAATTAATATTTTATATATTCAACGATAATAATAATAATTAGAATTTAATTTGTAAAATTCTATTATAAAGATAATCAATGTAAAGTGTATATACTACTCGTACCTTGGAAAGAAGAAGGGGTGGGGGGAATGACATTATGGGAAATAGCGGGAGGGTTGAATAGACTAAGTTAGGCTGAGAACACCTGAAACAGACTGATGCCTTTTTTACGTGAAAGCTCTTTTGCTGCATCTCGGGAGCTATAAGCTCTAGGCTAGGATAGAGGCAAACAAAACCTCCGAGATACGCCCGAGGTGGACCACGCGGAGGCGAGCTTCCACGACCCTACATCACAAAAAAAAAATAAAAACCGTATAAAATTAATAAGAAGGAAAGCAAAATGTCCTACAAAACTAAAAAAATATTCTTCTTAATAAATTTTAAAAAAAAGCATATTTCTAGGTATTTTTAACTTTTAGTGTTATACCATAAACTGGGGCCAGGCTAGCTCAGTGGTTACGTGCTTACTTCTGAACTGATAGGACCGGGGTTCAATCCTCACCTGGCCCTCAATTTATTCATGCGGGAGGTGAATAAATCTGAGCACGTCGTCTCTTGGAGAAAGACGTTAAACCGTCGGTCCCGAGCCTATACGATGTCAGGTACTCGTTAAAGATCCCTACTCTAAATACATTTGAGTTAGGCAAAATTTAGGACTCCCACTGTAGAATCAATCTTCATTGTGTGGTATCACAAAGGGCCAATGCTTGGCCTACCTGTGTTCCCTTGTGGGACTGCCACTGCAACCTAACCTAACCTATACCATAAACTGGAAAATAAACTCCCATTATTTTTCAAACAAAAACATTAACATTTCTCATGGGTATTAGATCTTACGAGAACCATGGTATATTAAACCATGGTACATGGTATGTTCAACATGGTATGGACGTCAGCCAACATGAAGATCACTGATTCATCAAATACAAAATTGATTATTGTGGATTAAATAACAAAAAATTATCGCGACGTTTCGCCGAAATTTGTTCATCATCTTCAAGGTCTTAAGCCATCAAAATATATACAAAGAAACAGATGTTTTTCTATTTGAATTGGGGATAGTGGGTTGGTTTCCTTTAGACAAGTTAATGACCTAACCTGACCTATACATGTAGACTGTTGATAAACCCGTTCTTTTAGGAATTCATCATTTATTACAGTCACATGTATTAGATCTTACTGAGCATACAATTTCATGGTGGTATTTACAAAGCCACTTGTACTGGTAGTTCAATGATGTACTCCACGCAACTAACGTCACTGATGTCATATACGTGTAATGATAACTTTATTATATAACAAAAACATTAGACTTTCGCCATGTGTCCATCTTCAGAACATGTCAATATATACAAGAAACCAGTGTCTGGTTATATTAACTTATGGGTTGGATTTACCTATACTACAGTTCAATGAAATAAATTTGATTATTGTTATAAACTCATTAGTTTCTCAGTAATTGTACATACATTTATCACAGTCTTAACCATGTAATATTGAGTGTTTTTTATTAACTTGTATGGTGGATTTACGCACTAGTTCTGATATCATTGATGTACTGTTATAACGTATATGTTTGGAGTATTGTACTTTTTACATAAACTTACCCTGCCTCTAGCATCACATATTGAGTTTTTTAATAACTTTATGATGGATTTACTGTCACTCATGTTCTGTAGTCATGATGTACTCGATAACGTCATATGTTTCGGAGTATTGTACTATTAAACATAAACCTTGACCCTGCCTCTAGACATCACATATTGAGGTTTTTATAATAACTTTATGATGGATTTACTGTCACTCATGTTCTGTAGTCATGATGTACTCGTATAACGTCATATGTTTCGGAGTATTGTACTATTAACATAAACCTTGACCCTGCCTCTAGACATCACATATTGAGGTTTTTATAATAACTTTATGATGGATTTACTGTCACTCATGTTCTGTAGTCATGATGTACTCGTATAACGTCATATGTTTCGGAGTATTGTACTATTAACATAAACCTTGACCCTGCCTCTAGACATCACATATTGAGGTTTTTATAATAACTTTATGATGGATTTACCGTCACTCATGTTCTGTAGTCATGATGTACTCGTATAACGTCATGTGTTTCGTAGTATTGTACTATTAACATAAACCTTGACCCTGCCTCTAGACATCACATATTGAGGTTTTTATAATAACTTTATGATGGATTGACTGTCACTCATGTTCTGTAGTCATGATGTACTCGTATAACGTCATATGTTTCGGAGTATTGTACTATTAACATAAACCTTGACCCTGCCTCTAGACGTCGCACATTGAGGTTTTTATAATAACTTTATGATGGATTTACCGTCACTCATGTTCTGTAGTCATGATGTACTCGTATAACGTCATATGTTTCGGAGTATTGTACTATAACATAAACCTTGACCCTGCCTCTAGACGTCGCACATTGAGGTTTTTATAATAACTTTATGATGGATTTACCGTCACTCATGTTCTGTAGTCATGATGTACTCGTATAACGTCATATGTTTCGGAGTATTGTACTATTAACATAAACCTTGACCCTGCCTCTAGACGTCGCACATTGAGGTTTTTATAATAACTTTATGATGGATTGACTGTCACTCATGTTCTGTAGTCATGATGTACTCGTATAACGTCATATGTTTCGGAGTATTGTACTATTAACATAAACCTTGACCCTGCCTCTAGACGTCGCACATTGAGGTTTTTATAATAACTTTATGATGGATTTACCGTCACTCATGTTCTGTAGTCATGATGTACTCGTATAACGTCATATGTTTCGGAGTATTGTACTATTAACATAAACCTTGACCCTGCCTCTAGACGTCGCACATTGAGGTTTTTATAATAACTTTATAATGGATTTACCGTCACTCATGTTCTGTAGTCATGATGTACTCGTATAACGTCATATGTTTCGGAGTATTGTACTATTAACATAAACCTTGACCCTGCCTCTAGACGTCGCACATTGAGGTTTTTATAATAACTTTATGATGGATTTACCGTCACTCATGTTCTGTAGTCATGATGTACTCGTATAACGTCATATGTTTCGGAGTATTGTACTATTAACACACAAACCTTGTACCTGTCTCTAGACGTCACACATTGAGGTTTTTATAATAACTTTATGATGGATTTACCGTCACTCATGTTCTGTAGTCATGATGTACTCGTATAACGTCATGTGTTTCGTAGTATTGTACTATTAACATAAACCTTGACCCTGCCTCTAGACGTCGCACATTGAGGTTTTATAATAACTTTATGATGGATTTACCGTCACTCATGTTCTGTAGTCATGATGTACTCGTATAACGTCATGTGTTTCGTAGTATTGTACTATTAACATAAACCTTGACCCTGCCTCTAGACGTCGCACATTGAGGTTTTATAATAACTTTATGATGGATTTACCGTCACTCATGTTCTGTAGTCATGATGTACTCGTATTACGTCATGTGTTTCGTAGTATTGTACTATTAACATAAACCTTGACCCTGCCTCTAGACGTCGCACATTGAGGTTTTTATAATAACTTTATGATGGATTTACTGTCACTCATGTTCTGTAGTCATGATGTATAACGTCATAGTGGCCCTATTCAGAACAAGTTGTTTCGGAGTATTGTACTATTAAATTAAACCTTGTACCTGCCTATGCACGTCACACATTGAGGTTATTATAAAAAAATAATAATAATAGGCCAGAAGGGAGTGCTTGAGCTTATGTATATGTGGATTATAAAGGAGAGGACCGGTGAGCATGGACCAGGCAAAGGTCTAAGGAAGGGTCTTGTGTTGGGGGGGGGCTCTCACAGTGGTGTATGGACCGTCCCGAAAACATTATCCCTCCTCCACCATTCCCCAACAGAGAAAGAGAGTTAAATGGCTGCCCTCTCTCTGCCTGAAAGCTATAGGCGTAACGGAAGAGCTATGCTTTGCTATGCTCACTCACTCCCTCTCTCTCAACCATACACAAGGGCCCAAACCCACCAAACAACTGACCTATTAAACACACGACCCTAGTGCCAGTGCAGGCGCTAAATCAATACATCGTAAGGGGGAAAATCGCATCCAATCCATTTAAAGGGACTCATGTTTGTGAATAATCACAAGATACCTCAGAGCAGCCTTTATGGTACTTTCTCTCACACCTGCTATACAAACACATATTTAACACCCACAACCTAAAAATAACAATATAAACAAATTTTGTTAAAATATTTTAAAAGTATTTTTTAGTGTACGAGTTTACTGTTTCAGGGAACCACAAAGACTGGCTCTCATACGTAAGGTCTTGGTTTGTAGGAGTAGCCCATTAGGCCTTCCTCATTAATTAAAAAATCTGGAGTGGCCTACACTCTACTTTACTATAAGTAACATAATGTCAAATTTCTTGAGTATATAAAACATAACGTCTCATTTAAGCATAACGTAAACATCTAAATGGGATATAATTATTAGTCTTTCATTCCTGAGGTAGTACAGATAGTGATTGAAAGACATATCAATTTATAAGCTTATTTTTGTACATCACAAATAATTTATTATTTGCAAATAATTTCATTAGTATAACTACAGCAGTAATAACATTTTTGAAAAACCAATGTGAACATTTCTTGAAACGAAATATTATCCTTCAAGAGAACATGGCTATGTTAATAGTTACAAGAATTTGTAAAATTTTTGTATAGTATAGACATTTAAGGAAAAGATATAATAATGTTGAATTATGAATAAATGTAAAATAAGTTAAAATAAGTATTTTGTAGTGTTAATGAAAGAAGTATTGTGTAAAATTTGACGATGATGCGTGTAATACATAGTGGAACATGCTGGAATAAAATACAAAATAAAATAAAAAAAAGTATTTTTTAAATCGATCCAAAATTGACAACAAAAGGCAAAAAAAAGTGGTATACATTACTTCAAATTTTTGACTTAAACAATATCAGGAGGTAGAACAGAGGGAGTTTAAGAACTGTTGTTTTAAATACATAAATCGAAAATAGATTCAAAATGGACAGCAAAACTTTTTAAAAGTGAAGGAAAATGTGTAGACAACAAGTGTACACAGTTATGAAATTTTGGATTTAACCATCATCAGGAGGAAGAATAAAAGTTTGAGAAATGTTTTAAAGACATAAAACGAAAATAGATTCAAAATGGAGAGTAAAACTCCATTATTTTTTCATAGGAAAATGTGTACACAACAAGTGTACACACTTATGAAATTTTGGATCTAACCATCATCAGGAGGAAGGATAAAAGTTTGAGAAATGTTTTAAAGACATAAAACGAAAATAGATTCAAAATGGACAGCAAAACTTTTTAAACGTAAAGGAAAATGTGTAGACAACAAGTGTGCAGACTTATGAAATTTTTGATTTAACCATCATCAGGAGGAAGAACAGAGGAATTTTGAAAACTGTTGTTTTAAAAACATAAATGGAAAATCGATTCAAAATAGACAACAAGAGAGTTCAAAAGTAATCGAAATATTCAAAACCCAATAAATATACACTATTATTGTCAAAAGTTTTTGGTTTAACCATCATCAGGAGGAAGAATAAACGGAGTTTTGTGAACTGTTGTTTTAAACACATAAATTGAAAAATCAATCAAAAATGGACAACAAAACTTTTCAAACATAAATGCAAATATACGTAACTGCAATAACATACAAGATTTCACAATAAACATATGAAAAAAAAAATCAACGCAAATCATCACCGTTTAAAGGGGTTTTCTTGATAACAACAGTTGAATAAACAACTCAACAACTTCAGTTGTGATTTGACTCTGCCCAAGTCCGCCTGTTATGGTTGAAAGGTTTCAGTATTTTTTTCCTGATTTCTTATTGTGGTTTGGATGTTTGTAATGTAATAACTAATATACATATATAGTCTAAATTTTTTTGGTTAAACCATTATCAGGAGGATAAACAATGGGAGTTTGAGAACTGATATTTTAAAATATCTCAGATACATTTGTTGTCATACGTAGGAATTTAAAGAAGAATACCTTTTAATAAGTAATAATAATAATCTATTCTAACGTAGTGCAATCAGTTATTATATGGTATTTACTCATTGTAGAGTAAGAAGCTAATGAAATGGTCTCCACATATAAAAATTTAATCGTATAAACAACGCGTTTCGAACACATACTGTTCTTCCTCAGGCATTAACTATGTGTCTGTGGTACAACTGACACTCACCCTTGGTTAATGCCGGAGGAAGAACACTACGTGTTCGAAACGCGTTGTTTATACTATTAAATTTTTATGTGTAGAGACCTTTCATTAGCTTTTTACTCTACAATAATCATCTATTCTATTTCTTAAAGCAAGGGTCTTCAAGTGGTGGGTCGCGAAATGATCGAATTTGTTTATTTTTAAATAGAAAATATAGGACTAAATTAAATAAATAATTTATTTATTATATTAATGCGGCACAGCAATCTCATTAAAGGTACTATTGGTCAAATTTATTTTAATTTTCCCTTTTATATTTGTTGTTAATTTTATTTTTGTTTCACTAAAGGGTCGGGAATAAATTTTTGTCGTCAAAAATGGGTCCCGATGTAAAAAAGGTTAAGAACCCTAACTCAAAGGATACTTAAAGAGAAAAGTAGGTCATTGACCTATTACTACTGCAGAATTACTGTACTACCATACTGTGACTATAAAGAAGGTCATTGACCTACTACTACTACTGATGAATTACCTTACTACTGTGATTGTGAGTAAGGTCATTGACCTATTACTACTGCTGAACAACTGTACTAATGTAACTGTAAGAAAGGTCATTGACCTACTACTACTGCTGAATTACTGTACTATTGTGATTGTAAGGAAGATCATTGACACACTATTACTGCTGAATCACTGTACTACTGTGACTGTAAGAAAGGTCATTGACACACTACTACCGCTGAATTACTGTACTATTGTGACTGTAAGAAAGGTCATTGACACACTACTACTGCTGAATTACTGTACTATTGTGACTGTAAGAAAGGTCATTGACACACTACTACTGTTGAATTACTGTACTATTATGACTGTAAGAAAGGTCATTGACACAGTAGTGTGTTGCTACTGAGACATAATGTGTGTTACACATTACTGTGCTACTGTCAATTTAACAACAAGTTCTATAAACATATTATATAGTTACAAGATTTCACATAAACACATGAAATAACAATCAATGATCAAATCACAATATGAAATGGGAGAAAAAAAGACTCAGATCTTTCAAACGTAACAAGCGGTCTTCGTCAGTGTCAAAACATCAGTTGGGTTTTTGACTCTGATGAAGACCGCTTGTTATGGTTCAAAGATCTTAGTCTTTTTCTCCCCATTTCATTTTGTGGTCTGGTCATTTATAGTATATAGTATACAGTATGTTATACCGTTTCAAAACTGTAAATTCTAAATTGCATACTGATAGTTTTCCTTATATGCTATTCAGACTCCAAGTTAAAATACTAATAATATAATTCTAACGTAGTGCAATCAGTTATTATATGGTATTTACTCATTGTAGGGTAAAAAGCTAAAGATATAGTCTCAACATATAGAAATTTAATGGTATAAACATGCGTTTCGAACAATAGTATTCTTATTCAGGCATCTACTCTACAATAATAATATATTTGGTGTATGTTAAAACGCGATTTTATTCAGTACATAATCAAATACACATTATTAGGGTAGGTTATCTTAGGTCAGGTTAGGTTAGGTTGCAATGGCAATCTCACAAGAGAACACACATAGGTCACAGATTGGTACTTTGTGTTACTAAACAATGAACATTCTACATTGTGAGTCCTAAATTTGGCCTAACTCAAAAACATTGAGTTAATAGGTATCTTTGACGAATACCTGACATCGTGCAGGCTCGAGACCGACGTCCTCAGATTTTTGTCACCTCCCCGAATGAACAAATCGAGGGACACAATGGGTATTGAATCTTGGAACTACCAGTCTAGAGGCGAGCATATAAGCCACTGGGCTACCCTGACCTTTTATGGACACGTTAAGTTAGTTTGCAATGGAATTCCTACATGGGAACACACATAGGCCAAAAATTGACCCTCTGTGATACCACATAATTAAGATGTATATTGCAGCTCTAAACCTTACCTAACTCAAGTGAATTTAGAGTACCTAACTAAACTTTAACGTGTTCCTAACATTGTACAAAATAAGCAACTGACGGTTAAACATTTTCTCCGATAGACGACATACTCAGATTTACCACTTTACACCGTGAATATAGAACCCCGGATATACCAGTTGAAAGGTGTGCATGCAGGCCACTGGGCTACCTTGACGGCTTACGAAATCTTTAGTTTGCAGTAGTAACCCCTCCACAAAGGACGAAACACTTTATCAAAGCCAGTAAGTTCATGGTCTACTTGCACTGACAGGTTCATGTTAATTAGACTGCACTGATAGAGACAGCTGGCGCAGTGTTGCCATCTTAACACATTGTTCTCCTAACACTGCAACACTGCAGTGTTACTCTATCTTGATACATACGTGTAATGATTACTGTTTATTAAAATACACAGAATAACGCTGATTCTATCTGATAATTATCCATAGTAAACAAGCATTCATTTTTACCAAATAGCCTGAGTCATGCTAATGTAATTAACAACAATTACTAATTAAATATTAGTTATTTCTAACAATTAATTAGTAATTAATAATTAGCAGCCAATCCAAATAATGTAGTTCATAGTTATTTATAGTGACAAGCATTTTATTTCTTGAAAAAAAACCCGTCATGATGAATCATTCTACAGCTAATGTCATTAATTACACTAATTGGGCAATTAGAACCATTTTAATCTAATGAATGTTTATTTTCAAACCAATATTACAAATAAGCAAAATTAAATAATATTGCTGATAATAATATTTGTTCAATAATATTACAATATTATACCAATGTCACGAGTTAATAAAAAAAAATAATAATTCAATGGGGTATGAAAAAAATTAAAGACATACTGGTAATTAAAAATGTGTACCAGTCAAATTGTAGGAAAAATCCTTTATCACTTTTAAAACTAATTTTATTTTAATTAATTTATCTTTTATTAATACAATGGTCAAAGTTCAAATTACAATAAAAAATTAGAATAAAAGACTAGAATCTTTCACCAGAACAAGCGATCTTCGTCAGAGTCAAAAACCCGAAGACCGCTTGTTACGGTTGAAAGATCTTAGTCTTGTTTTCCCATTTCTTATTGTGGTTTGATCATTGATTGTTATCTCACGTGATTATGTGAAATCTTTATATATATATATATATATATATATATATACGATTTGACCTAAAGACTTGAAAAGTTGGGTTTTTGACTCTGACGAAGATCGCTTGTTGTGGTGAAAGATTCTAGTCTTTTTTTCTAATTTCTTATTGTAATTTGAACATTGACCTATAATATATATATATATATATATATATATATATATATATATAACATGATTTCACAATAAACACGTGAAGTGACAATTAATGAAGAAAGCACAATAAAATAGATAAACATTTTCATCGAAAAAGTGCTTTAAAAAGAAATTAATCTAATTTTTTTAAAAAAAAGAAAAATCAATAAAAAAGCACCTAGTTTTAATTAAATATAGGGGAAAAAAATTAGAAGTTGAAAAAAAAATAAATTAACAGAAGGTAAAATGAAATACTAACAAAAGTAAACGTACTGAGAGTTAGAGATAAGTGCGTGATAGTATTTTATCAATATCGGTTAGCTGGTGCCATTTATAGAGGGAATCTCTTGTCATGGATTAGATAACACGGAAGATAAAGGCGGAACCATGAATGGCCAACTATTGCAGCATTCCTGCATTATATATATATATTGTTATAAATAGGCAGCAGATCCTCTTTTAAACAGGTATCATTAAAATTAACCGCAGTCTCGGCATTCACGATCTTAAGACTGAGAGATTCAATCCTACGAACTAACCTCCTGCTAACAGGGTTCAACTGGAAAAGGAGTTGGGCCAAGTGACATGTTAAATTAAAATCGATGACTCATGCTTAGTCATTGCTATTAATAGACTAAAAGGATTAGTACAGGTTAATATAAAGAGAAGGTCAAAGGTCAATAATGAACAAGAAACAAACGGTTAGAATAAAAGAGTTGAAAGGTCAACAGTATAACAAAGTCAAGTATGTCAAATATCGTTTTGAGTCTTTTTTTTGGTGTGTTTTTATCTGTTTTTCTCTTTCCTTTGTGATATATATTATATATATATATATATAATTCAATAATATATCAAACATTGGATAGAATAGGTGTATAATGTAATCGGGATTCGGTCAATTTTCCAGGATTGAGAGTTTGATTTTGATCCTGAAAAATTGACCGAATCCCGATTACATTATACACCTATATATATATTTTAAAAAGATTCGTTGCCGTTGGTTTCGGTTTTATTTAAAACCTTTTTCATAGGAAGAAGTAAGAATTTTTTAAGAATTTTAACTAAGAAAATGAAATTTACATTATTTAAAGGAACAACAATGTTAACAGGACAAAACCTTCGGCTAGACTGTATCTATATATATATATATATATATGAATGATCAAACCATAATAAAAAATGGGAAAACAAGATTTTAGTCTTTTTTTTTCCATTTCTTATTGTGGTTTGATCATTGATTGTTATTTCACGTGTTTATGTGTAATCTTTATATAAATATATATATATACCTATATATGTATTAATACGAGTTCAAAATTCAAGAAGAGTAACACACAGAGTAAGGAAACACACTTACAGACTCAAATTTTCGGGTAATCCGTCTTCAGGAGAAAAGAGAAAGGGAGACCAAGCACGTTGTAGATGCGACGGTAAGTAACCTATATGTATTAATAAGAATATAATAATAATAATTATTTGTAGAAACATGCTTCTTGTTAAGTTTTCTTGTCTTCGTGAATGACTGACGTTTTCGTCAAAATCGTCTAGGGTAGATAGCATCGACTAAGTCGTGGAGCCATCATCAGGATGAGAATGATTATCTAAGTGTTTTCATAAGCAATACAGAGTGAGCCAAGTAGAATTGAAGTTGTTTTACTGTCACTATTTGGGCCACTATGTCACTGTCATTGCTACAGATGTCATCTCCGTCTGACCTTGTATTGATCCAAATAACTTTCAAACTCTACAACTATTCTCTAATTTTATATTGATGTGTGATTTCATTTTTTTTTTTTTGTATGCAACATTTTGATTGAATATATTTAAGCATGTGATATCTTATTTGGATCAAGACAAGGTCAGGCAAGGCCAGACACAGGTAGTAAGATCGACCCCTAAGGTCACTCACCCCTAACAACTTTAATCCTCCTAACTGACTCCACTCTGCCTATATATAAAACAAGGAAATATTTCAGAATCATTGCCATCGTGAAGATGACTCTAGGAAAGAGTTCAACCATGTTGACTGAAGGAAGTATGTTTTTTAGTTTAGATACAATAACGAAAACATTATTCAGGAAGCCAGAGAAACTTATTAAGAGGCAAGTTTCTGCAACTTATTATATTTGTAATAATAAATTGTTACAGGAAGATATATATATATATATAGATTCAATAATATATCGACCGTTTGATAGCATAGGTGTGTTCTCTAATCGGGGTTCGGTCAATTTTCCAGGATAAAAAATCAAACACTCGTTGGCAACGTTTCGGTTTTATTTAAAACCTTTTTCATAGGCAGAAGTAAAAATTTTTTAACTAAGAAAATGAAATTTACATTATTTAAAGGAACAACAATGTAAATTTCATTTTCTTAGTTCATTTTCTTTTTCATAGGCAGAAGTATAAACTTTTGAAGAAGAAAAACTAAGTATTGCATTACAAATAATTTTACAAAGAAAAACAGTATGTGGATTTTAACAACAACTGTAGTCTGAATGAACACGTGACACTGAACTGTTCATACGAAACGAAGAAAAACTACAGTCTCTAATTTTCCTTTGAACCGTCATCAGGAGAGTACTGGTCTACTTTCCTGATGATGGTTCAAAGGAAAATAAGAGACTATAGGTGTGTTCGTATCTTTAATCAGTGACTATAGTTTACAGTCAAAGGTTTGTTATCATTTGTGGATAGTTTTCCTGTTGATATTATATAAATGAGTATATATTTGTAAAAGTTCATGATATTGTAAAACAACACATGAAGAACGAAAACACATTAATGGATCAATATTCTGAACCGAAGTTCTTGAACGCACGTTGAACCCGTTCGATCTTCTTCCCTTCTACTTTCTTCCTGATGACGAACTTCGGTTCGAAATTTTGATCTAGTAAGTGCTCTCGTTCTTTATGTGTTGTTTTTTTACAGCTATATAATATATATATATATATATATATATATATATATGAATAATAATCAAAATAACACTTGATGTAATAGATGGATTAATTTACCACAATGAAACAAATTTGGAAACAATGCTCTAAGGCCTTTCGTCAACACATCGTCAGAGAGTAAGTGAACTAAAAAATAATAAAAAATTTTTTACATTACTTTTTAGTTCACTTGATCGCTGAAGATGTGTTGACGAAACCTTAGAGCATTGTTTCCAAATTTGTTTCATTGTGGTAAATTAATCCATATATATATATAATATATATATATATACAAAAGAAAATCCCAAATAACGATATATTTAGGTTTAAAATAACGAAAAGAATACAAAGCCAAGAAAAAAAATGTTTACGAAAACCAAAATTCTTTTAGGCCTATTGCCAAATGTTTCTTTTATAAACACAAAATCAGGTTGCGTTTAAATAGGTTAAAAAATTAATATTTTAAATTTTTACCTGGTTCTTTGTTTTTTAAGTTTTCCTTGTTTTTAATTTTAAATTCAGGTTTCATATAAATGAAATATATAGTAGTTTAAAATTTAACTATATAATTCTAAAGAATGTTTACCATTTCAAAAAAATAAAAAAAAAACGATGTTTCATTTAGGTATCACCAAGTTACCACAGTTATTAAAAAAATTAAATGTTTTCTTATCTGGATCATATATATTAAATTTCTTCTTCTTGTTTCTCGAGGATTGGTCAACATTGTTTTGAAGCAAAACAAACCTCGTTAAAGCAGAAAAAAGTGTTATTAAAAAAAATTTTTTAAAATAAAATAAAATTTTGCTACATAACATCGCAAATTTCATGGGGTATAAAACCAGAAAGAATAATACATATCCAGGGAATTTACATGTCATTATTTTTAATTGTTTATAATTACTGTAATAAATATCAGAAGGCATTCAATTAATTCTAATGACTTTTATAATTTCTAAATGCAATTAAAAGTATTGCAGATAATTGCAATATCAAGACTATTGTTATAAATAAATTAAATTCAGAGAAAGAACACAACAAAAGCCAAATTACAGAAACACACTTTTATATTTTGGTTGCTTTCTTTATCGGGAAGATAGATGCAAGTCGCTATTTAATTATGTTATTATAAATATTGATAGAAATATCAACCGTGAACTTGATTCAAAACATAGAACTCGGTATGTTCTTTAGGTTCAAATTAAACTCTCATTGCCAAATTTTCTAACATTAATTTAAAACCTTTTTTTCATAAGCATAAGTATAAAAATGTAGAAACAAAAAAACTTATGTATTATTTTAAAAAAAAATTTTTTTTTTAACAGAAAATAAAACATTTTGCGAATTTCAACAAAAACTGTCTAGTTTGAAAAATGTTTTATTATATGCAGAAGAATCACAATAAACACGTAATGCAAACAAATGAAGTTTAAAACCACGCAAGAAAGAGGAAAATAATAGAAATAAATGCTTGAGGCTTTTCACTTTATGTCATCAGAGAGCAAACAAAGTAAGAATTGAGAAGCTAACATAAAAGTTAATCAATTACTTTTGTTATCTTCTTTTGTTTTTACTGATAACAAAAAATGAAAGACCTTACAGTATTTATTTCTATTGTTTATACCTTTTTTCAGGTTACTTTATATATATATATACATATCAATTAATGAATATTCAAAATACAATAAGAAATGGGAAAACAAGACTAAGATCTTTAAACCGTCACAAGCGGTCTTCGTCAGAGTCAAAAACCCAACTGAACCCATCACGTATTTATGTGGAATCTTTTAATAAATATATATATATAATATATATATATGCAGAAAAATCACAATAAATAAACACGTCATGCAATCAATGAAGTTTAAACCACAATGGAAAGCAATTTTCCACAAAGGAAAACAATAGAAAAAATTGAAAGGCCTCAGAGCAGATATTTCTATTGATTTCCTTTTTACATTGTGGTTTAAACTTCATCTATTATATATATATATATATATATATATATATAAATATATATAATATATAAATGATCTTTCAACCATAGCAAGCGGTCTTCGTCAGAGTCAAAAACAAAACAGAGTTGTTATATATATATAAACCAACTCTGTTTGGTTTTTGACTCTAACGAAGACCGCTTGCTATGGTTGAAAAATCTTAGGCTTTTTTTTTCCATTTCATATTGTGGTTTGATCATTGATTGTTATTTCACGTGTTTATGTGAAATTACATGTGTATTTTTTTATATGTCAGTAAGGTAATAAGTGATATTATCTAAATTTCTATAGAATTCTATCGTGTTTCAATGAGATTTAAATGTTTAAAAAAAATGCTTAGTCAACAAAAGTAATGAAACTGAATACAAAACAAGAGGTGCGTCTATAACCCAAGTCATATTCATATTTATGTTTTTGAACAAAACAACTTGAAATCAGATCAAAAAACCTAGAGTACATTGATAGAATTAGTCTAATAGTCGAGTAGCAGACATTATATGAGACAATATACAATAAAAGATTGTATACAATCTATACATTATTGTATAGATTTTTACTTTGAGTGGAAAGCTATCATTCCAATCGTCTAGTACACTCTACACATTATACACATACAATCTACACTGACTGCATACAATTGTATACAAGAAGAAGAAAAAAACAGCAATGTCACGATGAATAAATACTTTTTTTTTTTTTAAATGAAATATCGAATTTGGAGAATAAATTTGTTTGTTTCTTTTCTAAATTAAACATATATATTTTTTAAATTCACCGAATGGGTTCTTTTTTTGGATTTTGGTCATAAACATAGAACTACTGATTATATGCCGACGTTTCGCCAAAAGTTGTTTTGGCATTTTCAAGGGCTAAAAAACAATTTATTAACGCGACATAAGTAAAATACATCCACGGATACCAACCAACAGAAAACAAACCAAACAAACAAAAAATTTAGTAACAAGAGAACCACAAAAGGATCATAAAATACCTAGT
>JAPFBL010000977.1:0-45053 GCA_026182355.1 Hermatobates lingyangjiaoensis | reverse complement strand
TAAATGACACTCGGTGAAACCAGTTTTTTTTTGAAAGTTTATTTTTTTCCTTTTATTTTTAAAACTCCCCCCTGAAACGTCATTTAAAGGGTTTTATTTGTGGAATTCTACAGATTCTACATTGAGAGTCCTAAATTTTTCCTTACTCAAGTGCATTTGGAGTAGGGATCTTTAAGGAGTACCTGACATCATACAGGCTCGAGACCGACGGCTTAACGTCCTCTCCGATGTGGGGATCGAACCTCGGACTACTAGCCCAGATGTGAATACGTTAAACACTGAGCTAACCTGGCCCTCTGAAAGATATTAGTCATATTAATTAATTCTTACTGCACTTTGAACATCAATATTTAATTCATGTGTTTATTGTGAAATCTTTATATACATACGACAATTTTAATTTTAATTTCCCACCATATCGTAGTTTCCCGCCATATAGGTCGCGATTGTTTCCTTGAACGCCAAGGACGTCCAGTAAACACCTATTACCTTAAAATAGCCGAGATGCTTCCTTTTAGTGCGGAGTAAAATCGAAGAGCCGCGATTACACTCTGCGATACGACTCTTGGTACTTGATAAATTAAAAACTCAAGAAAACTAGAAAAGCTAACCAGAAAAACAGTAAGAAGGGAAATAAGCAAAAAAAATATTGTGTATGTATTAGTGAAGGTCTGCTTCCTAATATACAGATTTAGATATACGAGTATAACCAGTTAAATAATTCCAAAAACCAAATAAACTAGATTCACAAAAAGAACACTCATAAAAGAAATAACAGAAACTCACTACTATATTTCGATTGCTTCGTCATCAGGAAGATAGATATGAATCGCTCTGAAGACAGATGACGACTCAGAGTCGTTATGGAAAACACCATATTGGCATTTTCATTGTTGGGATCAAAACATTTATATATAATCCCTATTTCATTAGCGTAGAAATTCGCTGTATAGTATATTTACTAAGATTTATATAAGTACAAAGATTTATATTTCTTCCTCTACAAATGACGAAGAGTTCCGAATTATTAAACAAAGTCCTTATTTTTGTTAATTCATGTGTTTTTCTTGCTTATGAATTTATATGCATAAAGTATATATTTTACATAAAAATGAAGCCTTTTTGTATATATTTGCTCTATTGATTAACAAAAACGCGTCATGCTAAGTCATATTCATGGCTATAGTATTATTTTGGGCATTTTCTTTCTTCTAAGCTACTAACTCTAGAGGGTTTAAATTTTGGCATTAATACAAAACTTATATCAGCAAAACTTCATTTTTTTTTTCAAAACTAATAACTATTTGTTGACCAATCAAATCTTATGTGGTGATCAGCAATTTTTACTTGAGAACTCCATATTAAATTGTAACAACAAAATAAGGGGGTCAGGTTAGCTTAGTAGCAACGTACTCGTTTCTGGACTAGTAGGTCTGGGGTCAATACCCACTGTGGTCCTCGATTTATTCACGTGGGAGGTAAATAAATTGGAGCACGTCGCCTCTTGGAGAGTATGTTAAGCCATCGGTCCCGAGCCTGTACAATGTCAGGTACACTTTAAAGATCCCTACATCAAATACATTTCAGTAAAATTTAGTACTCCGAATGTAGAATAAATATTTCTTCTGTGGTACCACAAACAGCCAATGTTTGACCTCTGAGAGTTTCCTTGTTGGACTGCCACTGCAGCCTAACCTAACAACAAAATAAAGAGACTTTATGTTATTAGAAGTTACAGAAAACGTTTTTACATAAATTAGTTTTAATAAAAAAATAAAATACAAGTATTAAACACGCAAAGTTCTTCTTGAGTCTTTGCTATAATAACAATTCAAAATGGTAACAACTTATTACAGAAAAAAAATTTAATTATACATTGAAATAAGTAATACTAAGAAAATGTACCTGTTTATACTAAAAAAAGATAGAAATGTGAATGTTTTTTTAAGATGTGACGGTTAAGACGTGAGGTACTGGGGAGGACGGATCGTGTTCAGTAATCTATTTCTGTGAATCGTTAACACGATCTGTTCCTTCCTCGATCCTTTTCCTCATCTAACATTACCTATCCCCCTTCACACTCCAAGCAAATCTCCTCCTATGCTGCTTGACCTTTCAGATCACAATTTATAATTACATTATTGCATAACTTGGATTTACTTGAACAAAAACCTTACGAGTTTTTCTGTTTTTCATAATAAAACTATATCATGTGGAAACTTTTATTACGTTTACAAATAATGAGTTAATATGGTATAAAGGCCAGGGTAGTCCAGTGGCAATGTGTTATTCTCTGGAGTGTGAGATTCGAGATTACCCACTTTGGCCCTGGATTATTCACGACGTGAAAAAAGCAGAGCACGTCGTTCCTTGGCGAGGACGTTAAACCTGTTTTGATTTAATCTTGTACCTGGGCCTTTTGGCTATACTTTGATAAAGCAGAATAGGTTGATGTTTCTTTTGAAGTACAGTTCTTAGGTACGTCATGCGAAACTAACTGCGTCATCACGAATGAGAAAAATGAGACAATCTTTGTGAAGTACCCAAGATGGACCTTGTGGATGATGGCTTCCAAGACCTGCATCAACAAATAAGCCTTGTAGTCTCCATAAGAGTCATGGTTACTTGATGAAAGAGATTATCAATAATTAAAAGTGAAAATAAAGAGGGAAAAAAACAAGAGTAACAGTTAATAGGGAGTTGTGATATAGCAAATAATAGGTAGGTAAGGAAGGAGTCAGAGATTACAAGAAAAAGTATAGGAGGAAGGAAGGAGAAGCATCAAGACGATAAGCAAATAGCGACAGAACAGACAACCATCGTCCGAGTAAACTTTGGGCCTGATAAGCAACCGAATTTGCCAGATCCTACTGATGGGTGAGAAAAAGTTTTAAAAAGGACAGACACAAGCCGGAAGAAGAAAGAAGAGACCCAGCTATCGAACCAGTGAACGACTGAGTGAGGATTCTTTCCGCGGACTCCAGTCCAAGAATAATACATCCAAAGGGAGTAGGTAGCACTATTGTTTTTATAGTAGAGTAACAAGGAATTATTGAAAAGGGAAGGTGATAGCCGAACGGGGAAGAGAGAACGGGTAATTTAAGAGTCCAGGGAGCATCGTGAGGCCCTGTCATCCACGGACCTCGATCTAGGGTCACAACAATGCAACTAAGCCCCACAAGAAAAGTTTTGAAAAAAGACAGACATTAGCCACATCAGAGTAATAAAGGTATTGTCATACAGGCGCGAACGAGCGGACTTTCCACCCGCCGAGTCCTACTCAGGCGCACCATCTGCTCACTTGTGCCTTTCTTAGTTCATACCATGAGGGAACATCCACCCAGGCATGTTAAGCCCCCCCACCACGACAAGGTGAAGGCACATCGGGGGGGGGGGGGGGGGGGGGGGGACGTTAAGCCGTCGATCTAGATCCTGTACGAAGTCAGTTACTCATGAAAGATTCCTACTCTAAATACACTTGAGTTAAGCAAAATTCAATCCTCTGAATATAGAGTGCTCATTGTATGATATCACAAAGGGCCACTCTTTGGTCACATAGTAAATCACATAGTGGATTACTGTGCTAACAATCAACGAAGTTTTGAAGTATCTCTTAAATACTTCACTATTATTGATTTAAATACGAGGCAGCAACTACGATTTTTAAAACATTTAGAAAACCTTTTATTTATATTACTGTTTTACAACTGCGTACCATTTCAAACAAATTGTTCCTACCAACTTGAACTACAAAAATAAACATGGCAATTATTATACTTGATTTTGCTTTGCTCAAAGTAAAGTATGTTGATTATGAACAAATTTAATTAGATATTTCGAGTAATTTAATTTTGAGGTCCACAAAGTTTAGTTTCAACGTTTCACGGATGTTTTATACTTTTTATAGTTATTATTTATCAAGGATGGTTTATTCACACTGTTCCATCCATCAAAGATTCTGGACCGTAGCGTGGTAACAAGCAATGCTAACTCACTCACCAACCCACCCACTCGCACACACACACAGATATCATCGCAAAAACATCATAAAACGACTTTTGGGACCTCAAAACATATAATTCCGTCAAAATCTTGAGATCGAATTTTTTCACGATCACTCTACTTTACTTAACATACCTAACTTTATTACATAAGTAAAAAACAGTAGCTAAAATGTAGTTATATAGACATTATTCAATTTAATAATTGAAGTAAATTTAATGAAACATTTATTCAGGTAATTTATTATTCAATTGAATAAATATTGTTATTGATATTATATATTTTTAATTATCCGATTATTAATTATTTTGGGAATACATTGTTATAGGAGTGTTCTGATATCAGTGAACATAAAAATTTTTATAGATCTATTAATAATATCTATTAGAGGACCTTATCATTATTAAAAGAATGATGGTTGTTATTGTCTTTGAGTTTATGTAGTTTATTTATGAGTTTATGTAGCATGCTATTCAAATTATTAAAGGATGAATAAAGAAGATACGTCTAGATCGGAGGTTCCAAAGTGGGCTCCGCGAGACCCAGGGGTTCCTTAATGGACTGTCTGGGGTTCCGCGAAAAACATTTTGAAAGAACAGTTTTCTATATGTTTTTTTTTTAGTGGGTGCAGATTTATACTGTGTTTCTTATAAATCATGAAACCAAATAATATGTATATCTAATTATAAACATAAGCAGAAGTGGTCACAATTTTATTCATATTTAGGATGAATCACTTGTCAGTTTTAGGAGCTATCTGATTCCCGAATTTCCTTCTACTGCAAAAAATAGTACTTCACACATTGCTGCCACTTCCCACTACCTACTTATGTGAAACCGGATTTTTATTTTATACTGCCAAAAAAAACTAAATACCGAAGTAGACTTAATGCTGCTTCTTACTTGAGAATCAAACTCTCTACTATAAAGCCAAAAATGATTACAATATAATATGTTTAAAATCGTTAGTAATTCTGTTTTATGTGTTATATACTTGAGGAAAATATGAAAATTAAAATCTTTTAATTTTGAATTTTTATTCGATAAATACATTTGCAGTAATATTACTTTTTATATTGTTTTTAAACATAAATACTCTTTATAAACCATATGAAAATATTTATATTAAGATTGTATAAAATCATTAGAATCTGGGGTTTCTGGGAAAAGTACTGAAGTAAAAAGGGTTCCCGAGTCGAAAATGATTTGAAAAACTCTGCTCTAAATATAATTCTTAAAAAAAACAAACTTGCAGATAAAATTGTATACAATTTATGTAAATACCATTGAATGTGATATACAATGAGTTTTATATACAATGAATTGTGGTATACATCATTGTTTTTGTTTTATCAAATAAGAAATAACATGGACTGTAAGATTTAGGTGTTTAAACACTTTCATCTGCTGTCCTAACGCCTTTTTTTTACTATCGATCACAAGGTGGCGTGACTCTAAGAGGAGACTATTAAACTTAATGTCTTACTAGTACAGCTCATCATCATTAATGATCCATTTTTCTTCTTTCAAACTAACCAAACTTGATTCTTTTTCCCTAATAGTTTGGAAAGAAAAGATTTCTAATTTTTTTTTTTTTATTTTATATAAATATGACACTTTAACGAATTGATTTTTTCCAGCAGTTTTGATTTCAGTTGTGAACATAAAGTTGACTAATTCTGAGGTAAAATGGATAAATCAACAAAAGTCTCCACACAAATGAAGTTTTATTCAACGCGTTTCGAACACTTTTCAGGATTTTTTTTTTTATTTTTTTATTTTTTATTCTTTTCGTTCATCATCAGGAAGACACCAAGGATGTGATACTGACGGGTTGGTCAAGTGTCATCCCGTCAACCCGTCAGTACCACATCCTTGGTGTCTTCCTGATGATGAACACAAAGTGTTCAAAACGCGTTGAATAAAACTTCATTTGTGTGGAGACTTTTGTTGGTTTATCCATTTTACCTCAGAATGAGTAAATATCACACAATTACGGATTGCACAACTAATAATTTAAAAAAGTTTACTAAAAAGGATATTGATGAACTAGACGATGATATCTGAGAAATGATATTTTTCTGATGCTTATCGTTGCAAAGTCAGGTTGGTACCATATTAATCAGATCCTGATAGATAATAGATAATGCATAATACTCGATAGTATGTGTATAAAGATTTTCTTAAGTTTCTGATGATTTATTACAGCATCTGGCTGGTATCAAGTCCTGATGATTGACTACTGTTTGATAATGTATGATTTACTGGTAGCTAGTTAAGTGTTTGATGATTCACAAGTTTTTGATGTTGTGTGATATCAAACCTATCAAACATACACCAAGCAGCTTATGGTCGGTGTAACTTAAATCCTGTTATGTGTTATGTTGCAAGTATGACTGGGTCAACTTGTTGAAGATAGGTGACACCCGGAACCGGTCCGAGAGCTACAGCAGCAGTGTACGAGGTAAGACGGTATATTATATTTCTAATATTAATATTCCTTAATGGTTACTAAGTAAATCTTCAATACTAACAATACTAATATTGAATTGATATCTTTGAAAGAGACAATGCTACTACAACTTATTTTGACAGATTCCGAGCAGAAAATATTATAGCCTTAATAATTCAATAAAAAGAAACAATTAAATACAAGAAATAGTAAACTAGTAATAAAACTGAACCGAAAAGATTAATGTAGGTAGATAACAAATGAAATTTGAAAGAGAATGTTTTTTATATATCTTAAAATATATAAAAAAAATTTTATATGATAAAAAAAATGAAATTTGAAAGAGATTGTAATGGAACCTCAAAGATTATCATTTGAAATTCGATATAACAGAAAAGATTAACGTAGATATATGATAAAAAAAAATGAAATTTGAAAGAGAATGTAATGGAACCTCAAAGATTATCATTTGAAATTCGATATAACAGAAAAGATTAACGTAGATATATGATAAAGAAATGAAATTTGAAAGAGAATGTAATGGAACCTCAAAGATTATCATTTGAAATTCGATATAACAGAAAAGATTAACGTAGATATATGATAAAAAAATGAAATTTGAAAGAGATTGTAATGGAACCTCAAAGATTATCATTTGAAATACGATATAACAGAAAAGATTAACGTAGATATATGATAAAAAAATGAAATTTGAAAGAGATTGTAATGGAACCTCAAAGATTATCATTTGAAATTCGATATAACAGAAAAGATTAACGTAGATATATGATAAAAAAATGAAATTTGAAAGAGAATGTAATGGAACCTCAAAGATTATCATTTGAAATTCGATATAACAGAAAAGATTAACGTAGATATATGATAAAAAAATTAAATTTGAAAGAGATTGTAATGGAACCTCAAAGATTATCATTTGAAATACGATATAACAGAAAAGATTAACGTAGATATATGATAAAAAAATGAAATTTGAAAGAGATTGTAATGGAACCTCAAAGATTATCATTTGAAATTCGATATAACAGAAAAGATTAACGTAGATATATGATAAAAAAATGAAATTTGAAAGAGAATGTAATGGAACCTCAAAGATTATCATTTGAAATTCGATATAACAGAAAAGATTAACGTAGATATATGATAAAAAAATGAAATTTGAAAGAGAATGTAATGGAACCTCAAAGATTATCATTTGAAATTCGATATAACAGAAAAGATTAACGTAGATATATGATAAAAAAATGAAATTTGAAAGAGAATGTAATGGAACCTCAAAGATTATCATTTGAAATTCGATATAACAGAAAAGATTAACGTAGATATATGATAAAAAAATGAAATTTGAAAGAGAATGTAATGGAACCTCAAAGATTATCATTTGAAATTCGATATAACAGAAAAGATTAACGTAGATATATGATAAAAAAATAAAATTTGAAAGAGAATGTAATGGAACCTCAAAGATTATCATTTGAAATTCGATATAACAGAAAAGATTAACGTAGATATATGATAAAGAAATGAAATTTGAAAGAGAATGTAATGGAACCTCAAAGATTATCATTTGAAATTCGATATAACAGAAAAGATTAACGTAGATATATGATAAAAAAATGAAATTTGAAAGAGATTGTAATGGAACCTCAAAGATTATCATTTGAAATTCGATATAACAGAAAAGATTAACGTAGATATATGATAAAAAAATGAAATTTGAAAGAGATTGTAATGGAACCTCAAAGATTATCATTTGAAATTCGATATAACAGAAAAGATTAACGTAGATATATGATAAAAAAATGAAATTTGAAAGAGAATGTAATGGAACCTCAAAGATTATCATTTGATATTCGATTTAACAGAAAAGATTAACGTAGATATATGATAAAAAAATTAAATTTGAAAGAGATTGTAATGGAACCTCAAAGATTATCATTTGAAATTCGATATAACAGAAAAGATTAACGTAGATATATGATAAAAAAATGAAATTTGAAAGAGATTGTAATGGAACCTCAAAGATTATCATTTGAAATTCGATATAACAGAAAAGATTAACGTAGATATATGATAAAAAAATGAAATTTGAAAGAGAATGTAATGGAACCTCAAAGATTATCATTTGAAATTCGATTTAACAGAAAAGATTAACGTATATATATGATAAAAAAATGAAATTTGAAAGAGATTGTAATGGAACCTCAAAGATTATCATTTGAAATTCGATATAACAGAAAAGATTAACGTAGATATATGATAAAAAAATGAAATTTGAAAGAGAATGTAATGGAACCTCAAAGATTATCATTTGAAATTCGATATAACAGAAAAGATTAACGTAGATATATGATAAAAAAATGAAATTGAAAGAGAATGTAATGGAACCTCAAAGATTATCATTTGAAATTCGATTTAACAGAAAAGATTAACGTAGATATATATAAAAAAATGAAATTTGAAAGAGATTGTAATGGAACCTCAAAGATTATCATTTGAAATTCGATATAACGGAAAAGATTAACGTAGATATATGATAAAAAAATGAAATTTGAAAGAGATTGTAATGGAACCTCAAAGATTATCATTTGAAATTCGATATAACAGAAAAGATTAACGTAGATATATGATAAAAAAATGAAATTTGAAAGAGAATGTAATGGAACCTCAAAGATTATCATTTGAAATTCGATTTAACAGAAAAGATTAACGTAGATATATGATAAAAAGAATGACATTTGAAAGAGAATGTAATATAAGCGGAAAGAGTATCATTTGAAAATTGATAGAACAGAAAAGTTAACATTGAAGAATGAAGAAAACAGGAAATTATTAATTGCAAAATATTATAACGTATTAATGATTATTGAAATAGGAATACGATAGAACATAAAAGATTACATATAAATGTGATAAAAGGGCAAATATTAATCTTACAGTATAATAAAACAAGCTGTAAACTTTAAAAAAATTCTAATTGTATTTTTAGTTTTAATTCATATATATCTTCCTCATTATCTAGAAAAAGCTACTCTCAATTAATTTTGTTTTTTACTATTAATTATATTAGTATTATATTATTATTATTATTATTATTATTATCATTACTATTACTTTTGTTAGTTTATTATAATGTAATATTCAGATTATCGATAAAATGAGGATAAAAGAGAATAGAAGGGTTGAATTTTCTGAACCGTGAAAGTTTTCCTTTGAGATGGAACGTGAATGAATTCAAAGAATTTGTTTATAAAAATAGTGAAGAAAAACAAAATATGTGTTCAATTCCTTCAAGTTTTCAATTCTTTTAAATATTTTTCTCGTAGGGTGTAAATGTTTTTCATGTAGGGTGTTAATATGTTTTATTATTGTTATTATTATTTTAATAAAACTATTATAATGGTTTATTGCATTTTAATAGATTAATTAATTAGTAATTTATTTTTTTTTTTTTAATTTAATAGTAGTAGTAGCAGGCAACACTGCAGGTTGCAGTGGCAGTCCCACAATGGAACACACATAGGACCACACAATGAAGATTGATTCTACATTGGGGGCTTCAAAATTTGCCTAACTTAAGAGTATTTAGAGTAGGGCTCTTTAACGAGTACCTGACATCATACAGGCTCGTGACTGACGGCTTAACGTCCTCTCCAAGGTACGACATGCTTAGATTTTATTTGTGACCATAATCCTTTGGTTTTATTTGTGTTCATTATGAGATGGACAATGCAACCTAACCTAACCTTTCGTCTCAATGAAATATAAAAAAATTCAAAGTATTACATATAGCCAATAATTTTGAAACAGACTTTTCAACAAAAATACACATTTTGAAATCACCTGAGACAAAAAAAAATAAATTTTGCAAATTGATTTATCAGTGTATGTATGTATGTGTGTACAACAATCAATGTTCAAACCACAATAAGAAATGGGAAAAATAAGACTAAGACGTTTCAACCGTAACAAGATGTCTTCGTCAGAGTCAAAAACCTGGTTTTGACTTTGACGAAGACCTCTTGTTACGGTTCAAAGATCTTAGTCTTTTTTTTTTTCATTTCTTATTGTGGCTTGAACATTGATTGTTTTTTCATATCTTTATTTTGAAATCTTATTATACATGTGTGCATATACGTGTATATGTTTGTGGTGTAAAAAAAGTTTTCACATAAATACATGAAATAACAATCAATGATCAAACCACAATAAGAAATGGGAAAACAAGACTAAGATCTTTCAACCGTAACAAGCTGTCTTCGTCAGTGTTCAGTTGAGTTTTTGACTCTGACGAAGACCAGTTGTTACGGTTGAAAGATCTTAGTCTTGTTTTCCCATTTATTATTGTGGTTTGATCATTGAATGTTTGTGGTGTGTGAGCTAGATATCTCAGAACTATAAGCTATACCTATACTCATGGCATTAAAATTGAGTCATTATTTTTAAAACACCCTTAGCACTATTGTTTTCAAGAACAATACTTATTAGCCTTCATCTTTGATATTTTTCCAAGAAATTGTGTCATTTTTTATTCAGTACCCAGATTAGTTAAGGGTGAGCTACATCGGATCAATTTCCACATATAGTTTTAAATTTTTAACGCTTTAGTTTATTAAAGTAGAGATCATTAATCCATACTGTTTGAAACACATATCACTTGGTCTACTCAGAGAGGTGGCGTATTAAAGATTTTCCATTCTACACTTAAGAAATGTGTATCAAAGACTTGATTCAAACCACAAATCTGTATTCGCAAAGGAATATACGCTAACTTTTAGTGAGCACCTAACTTCATATTACAGGCGATGGGATGATTTCACTTCAACAAATTCAATTATTTTATTTCAGCTATAACTGGATAGATATCCTAATTCGTAGCTTACTTGCTTTTTAGCAAATCTTTGAAGATTTCAGTTTCAAATATAGATCATGAATAGTAAATTAGGTTGCAGTGGCAGTCAAACAAGGAACACATTGTCCAAACATTGACCCTTTGTGATACTATACAATGAACATTCTACATTGGGAGTACAAAATTTTCCCTAACTCAAATGTATTTAGAGTAGGGATCTTTAGAGAGTACCTGACATCGTACAGTTAGTGAGTAACGGCTTAACATCGTCTCTGAGAAAAAATGTGTTCAGATTTATTTACTTCCTGGGTGTATAAATCAAGGATTAGAGTGAGTATTGAACCCCCAGATCTACCAGTCCAGAGGTGAGGACTGTCTTAGTATATTTTGACGGAATTACAAGTTTTAAGGTCACCAAAATCGTTTTTTGGATGTTTGTGTACACGCTACAGTCCAGAAACATTGATGGTCAAAATGATATTTTACACAAAAATAGGCCTCATAGTGTAAATGAACTCTATTGTTAGAAAAAATTATGCATTATGAGATGTCACTTTTTTTGTCAAAATGTTTAATCAGATCAACTTACCACTGGGCTAAGTTTATCAAAATTTTACTTTGGCAGTTCTATGGAGAGGCTTTTTAGAAGGTGTTCCGAGCCTGTGCGACCTGAAATCTTCTTTAAAACTTTTTACTCTAACAAACTTAAGTGATATGAAATTAAGGGCTTCTGATGTATAATCATTGGAGTCCTAGTAATATAACTTGTCTATAAATATAATTTTGGGCCAAGTAACAAAAAGAACAATACTGTTCACCTTTAGACCAGCACGAAAGGTGTGAGCATATCTAGCAACAACAACCTGTGCGAATTTAAGCATTAAAAAAAATTTGAAACACTGATACTATGCTTTCTCCATGGAATAATTTAAAGCATAAAGGATACTTCTGTAATGTTTGATCAAAGACGTGTTCAGTTTGTACTAACGGATATTTTTCACTTTTGTTCGTTTTGTTGAAATGCAAAAAAAAAAGCAAAGTTAACAGAACTACCAGTGCTGCTACATATTCATATTGTTGTAAACTTGGTGTAAATCACTAGTAAAGTGAATTTGAATTAAACAGCGAGGGAAAACAAGTGCTTGTGTCTACCAGACCTAGTCACAACGGGAGAGAGGGAGAGTATTTTGATAGGTAGTAGCCCGGGAGAAACCTGCATGGAAATCATGTTTGCTCCGATAAACAAAACAAGACCGTTGTGATGAGATTCATACTGGAATGCATGAATAATACAGCATATCGATTGAGCCTAGAAACCTTATATCTCCTACCAGTCATAACAACTGGAATAAAACATCCCAACGGTTTTCAGGCATATAATTAAAACTTTCTAATACTATCCTCAACCAAAGATGGAAATCAAAAGGCTCTAATTCAACCTTTTCATCAACCTGATCGGGTCAACACTTTTCAAACTTCTTTGCAATCCAAATTTTTAAAAACTTTTATTCTGACATTTTTTTTTTTTACTAGTTATTCTAAATAATTTACTAGTAACAAAATGTATTCTGACTGAAGATCTAACACCTCATTTTGCATTCTAACAGCCGGAGAAATTTAAAATACAACGTGACTTCAAAAAAGTTTGTTTGTTAACAACAAGAAGCTTTCTTTAGTTATCAGTTTTTCTGATGTTGAATAATTGATTTATTTTTTTATTAGTTTCATTAGTAAAGCAGTAGTAACTGTTTCGAGCTTTCCAAAACCAACTTTGTATGAGGTATTCATTCATCTTTAGCCGAATTCTTCCTGCTTCTCATCAAAAGAGAGCAAAAGATTGTAAATCATGATTAACAGTTATTAACTTTTATCTATCTCAGGATTTGATAACTTAGGTTATATTCTTTTTCTATACTATAAATAAAGTGAACCTGAAAACACTCGATCTCGAGATTTTGACGGAATTACAGGTTTTCAGGTTCCCAAAGTCGTTTTATCACATTTTTTTCGATATCTGTGTGGTTGGGTTTGTGTGTTTCTAAAAGTTTGTGTACACGCTACAGTCCAGAAACTTTGATGGTCAAAATGATATTTTACACAGAAAAGAGTCTGATAAGGTAGATGAACTTTATTTTTAGAAGAAATTATGTATGAAGTGAAAGTCACTTTTTTGGTCAAAATGTGTAACAAAACATTTTTTTTTTCCCTAAGCCATTAACTCTAGTGATCTGAAATGTTGGATTATCTTAAAATTTACAAAAAATATAAATGACGAAATCTTCAGATTTCTAAAACAACTGGAAATATTTTTTTTATTTCAATAAAATTTAAAACTTTTAACTCATGATTCAATCTGAAAGATTTGAAGACGATATAAGCCATACCTCCTTTTATACTAAGTTTCCATGTCAACTATGCCTGACAGGTAATTTGTCATCAGTCAAGTTTCTAAAAAGTTTAAAAATGTAATCGAATACGTATAAAACATACAAGTTTCATCTGACCCTATTTTTCTCTATTCTAAACCACTAATAGAAGATCAAGGAAGCCTCAGAGCGGAGAGACCTTAACTTACACGTAGATTAAAGTACCTACATGCTATGTATACCATGTTTTGGAATATGAGAGTGCTCTCTGATACAAAAAATCTCCCGTCTATGATTCCAACCATTTTTGAGTGAACTAATCTTACTGAGTTCACCACTTGGTCGCTGTTGTCTGAAACTGAACATGAGCTTGTTAAAACTATTACAATCGCCAAGAATTTCTCTTCGATGTTTGAGGCGAACACACATCTATGTAACAATGTTACATTGTAAAAAGGGTAGTCACTTCAATTTACTGTATATATACATATATATATTTTGTATGATGGCAGCAAATCCGCACATAAACATGTTTACGTTTAATCTGCGTTACGACTTTAAATCTGGTCTACTATAATTTACGAACAATCTTGCGGTGGGCTGGTGTTAAAAGCCATATCAATTGTCCAAGAGACATCTTACTTTGGCAAGAGCAGATGTAAAAAGAAAATCACAACTTCCAGACGAAAGGCAAAACTTTATAATACGGCACAAAATACAATTGAAAAAACAAACAACAATTACAATGAATTAAAAAGAAATGCAGAGAATAAAAACAATTAAATATGAAAAACCAGTACTTACTAAAGTTAAAATGTGCACGAACAAGACTTCGACTTCCATACAAGTCATCGTCGGATTAATGATATGGAAAACAACATTATATATATATATATATATATATATATAATATGTGTGTGTGTGTGTGTGTGTGTGTAAAACAAAACTGTAGAAAAACTTTATCCAATCAGAATATGCAAATTAAAAATACGAGCCACTCATATTCGAGGATCGGATCAACATAATATATATATATATATATATATATATATATATATATATATATATATATATATTATATTTATTTTACTACATTTTCTTGTCCTTTAATAATCTTTTATCCTTCATTTAGTTTAATATTCTTAATCTATTTATTCTCTATTAGTCCAGTTATACTGCTGACCTTTCAAATCTTTTATTCTAACCGCTTGTTTCTTGTTCTTTATTGACCTTTGACCTTCTCTTTATAAAATTACCTGTACTAATCCTTTTAATCTATTAATATCAATGACTAAGCATGAGTCATCGATTTTAATTTAACATGTCACTTGGCCAACTACTTTTCAAGTTGAACCCTGTTAGCAGGAGGTTAGTTAGGATCGAATCTCTCAGTCTTAAGATCGTGAATGCCGAGACTGCGGTTAATTTTCATGATACCTGTTTAAAAGAGGATCTGCTGCCTATTTATACCAATATATATATATTTGTATATTTTGGGAGTAGACTTTCAATTAAACATATTTTATTAAAAGGTTTGCCGAATAATAAAACTATATAATAATACACACACATATATATATATATATAAACAGTAATTAATCCTCGACCGTGAGACAGATATATAACTATAAAAGACAAACTGAGATCAGTTTTTTGAAATTCCTATCAAACTCTCATTGCCGACGATTCTATTCAAAATCTTTTTCAAAGACAAAGTCGGAATATTTGAAAATGAACGAACTATTACAAATTACATTACTAAAACAATATTGAATATTGGTAAATAACCATTCCATATTGTTTTAGTAATGTAATTTGTAATAGTTCGTTCATTTTAAAATGTTCCGACTTTCGCTTTGAAAAAGGTTTTGAATAAAGTCAAAACGTCGATAATGAGAGTTTGATTGGAAGTGGAAGAAACTGACCGCATCCCAATTTATCTTTTTTAGTTATATATATATAACTCGCTCCCCGTTCTACGACGTGGGGAGATCTCTCTCACTTCGTCCTCTCTTCTAGTCTACTCTCCTGATGACGAACAACAGTTCGAAATATTGAATTCTGTAAGTGTTCTTTTTATTCTCTTTTCTGTGTCGTGCTTTGTGTAATTTAAAGTTATATATATATATATATATATATATATATATATATATATATATATATATATGATCAAACTACAATAAGAAATGGGAAAACAAGACTAAGATCTTTCAACTGTAACAAGCGGTCTTCGTCAGAGTCAAAAACCCAACTGAATGTTGAGTTTTTGACTCTGACGAAGACCGCTTGTTACGGTTGAAAGATCTTAGTCTTGTTTTCCCATTTTCTTATTGTGGTTTGATCATTGATTGTTATTTCACGTGTTTATGTGAAATCTTTTTATATATATATATTTTTTTTAGATAATATTCCAACATAGGATAAGTTTTTTTTAATAAAACTCTTCTGTTGATTTTACAAAATTGAAATTTTAGATTAAGTATTTTCTTTATCGGAATATTATCTAATAAAAATGTTATAAATATTGAATATTGGAAGTAAAATATTAAAAACGACAACCGTTGTGTCCGTCCATTATAATCTCTAGCCAGGTTGTGCTATATCAATTACTATATGTTTATTATGACTGGCACAAGGAGTTAGTGATGTTAAATTAAACTGGATAATTAAATTAATTATCAATGAGTTTGATAATACCTTCACAACTTTGTTTGACTTAAAATAATTAAAGTAATTTAATTGATTCTTAATGATTTTGATAATACGGTTACTTATAGCAGTGTTGAGTGTAAACCACCCCAGTTTTTTTTGTTTTATTTCGGTATTATTATTTAAAGAAATAACAAATGCTTGTATGTAATAAAATATTTTTATTGTTTAATTTGAAACGTAAGATTTGCTGTTAAGATAGGTGTAGAAAAATCTGAAGAGATAGAATAAACGGAAAGGAGACAAGGAAACTAGAAAGGAAGGGGAATAGGATTTATAGGGCCTGTGATATATTGCAGAATACCGGGACCTAAAGGGTTTCGGATTCCACTTCTCCCTCCCTTTCTCTGACTTTATTACTACAGTGCGCCGATTTTAGCTCTTAATTAGAAATTACTAGTTCTTTATCTTCAGTTAGTTATTTAAAACCATTAAGCATAGGATATCCGAGTAGATGGAAATTAAGCTTATATTTCTGAGGCAGAAATATTTGTAAATATATTTTTTACCAGTATCTCAGGTCAGTTGACTCGAAATTCTACTAAAACATAAACTAGTATGGGACGTTGTACAGCACCAGTCATGCCAAAACTATAACACGCGCGTCAGTGCTGACACGCAAGCTCATTTTTATCTTCAAATATAAAACATTTCAATATTCAAACATTTATTTTCTCAAAACAGAGTTTAAGTTCTCTTATTTGAACTGTTTCCGAGTTCAAATACTGAAACAGATCCCCGATTCTAATATCAAAGTTACATTAAGAGCTTCTGAGGAAGCATACATCTTAATGATTTTGCTAATACGGTTACTTACAGCAGTGTTGAGTGTAAACCACCCCAGTTTTTTTGTTTTATTTCGGTATTATTATTTAAAGAAAGAATGCTTGCTTCCTGCTCCGTCATCTTCTGGACTCAACCTCAAACGTTAATTTTTTTAAATTATGTATTTTTCATATTTTTCATTATTAATTTATATATCTCTACTTAATTGTTATTCTATTTAACACTTTTTTATATTTTTATTTTGTTATGTTATTATTATATTTAAATAATTATTATATTATATTCCTATTTTACTTTACTATAAGTAAAGTATAGTGATCGTGAAAAAAATCGATCTTGAGAATTTCAAGGAATTATATGTTTTGAGGTCCCAGAAATCGTTCTATGAAAGTTTTTTCGATGATATCTGTGTGTGGGGGGGGGGGGGGGGGAGAGGGGTGGTTGGGTGAGTATGTATCCAAAGTTTGTGGCCACGCTACAGTCCAGAATCTTTGATGAATCAAATTGATATATTTCAGAAAGATGGTCCTCATGGTGTAGACACGCCCAATTGTTTGAGAGGAAAGTCCCAATTATGTATGACAGGAAAGTCACTTTTTTTTTTTGCCAAAAACCTAAAACATTGTTTTCTCCTAAACTACAAATTATAGATTGTTGAAATTTTGGCATTATCTTTTTAAGCTACAATAGTAATAAAAAGAAAAATCTCAATTTTAAAAAAAAAACAGGAAAGATTTTTTTCAATAAAATGTAAAAATGTTGACTTAAAATGCAATCTGGAAGCTTGTAAGAGCAATAGAAGCCATACCGTTTGACGGATCAAAATTAAACTATACCAAAAAGTTTAATTGGTATATATATTTTTTTGTATTTACAAAAAAAAATTAACTTACATTACATTAAAATTAAATTAACTTACATTAATTAACTGTAAGTTAATACTTACAGTACAGTTACTGTACTGTAGGGTGTTACAGTACATTTTCTGTTTTCAGAAAAAGTTTTTTGACGCTAAATGTCTCATTAAAAACCCAAAAAAAATTGCCAAAAAATTCAGCAAAACATTTGCAAATTATAAAAAAAATTCACGTAATTTCAATTACGTTGAATTTTAGTTACCTTATCGCAAAGAGCAATAACGCTATAAAAAATGATTCTTTATCCTACACTAACGGATCCCCTGCTATACGAATGTATTCATATTTATTGACTTATATGAGATATAAGAGGAACAATATTTTTTCATGTAAAAAATCACCACCAATACAGGTAACTTTCTGTTGCTTTCCATGGTATCATGGATTTGTCTGATAAAATGATGGATGTTCTCGTCATCAGGAAGATAGAAACGAGTCGCTCTGCAGGCAGACAACGACTCCTGTCGTTGATAGTATATATATATATATATATATATATATATATATATATATATATATACAGGCCAACCTAAGTTAGATATTTCAAAAACAGACTTGAAGTCCCTTCTTGAACTCTGTACGAAAGACCCGGTTTTTACATCACCGCAGGAAAAGATGTATAAGCAGATAGACGGTGTAGCCATGGGATCACCTCTTGGTGTTCTATTTGCCAATTTCTTCATGGGTCGAATAGAAAAAGACCTGTTTCATAGAACAAAGAAGCTTTGTATCTATGCCAGATACATCGACGACATTTTCGTTTTAGCTGACTGCGCAGATGAAATAGCCCAATTACGCTTAAACCTCGAAGAAGCATCAGGACTTCGATTCACCTCAGAATACGCTGCAGAAGGAAAATTACCTTTCCTGGATATTCTGATACACCAGAAATCCGGTGACTTCAACACTGAAGTTTACCGGAAGCCATCAAACCCAGGTCTCTGTCTAAACGGCCAGAGTGAGTGCCCAGTTAGATATAAGGTGTCTACAATTAATGCTTATATAAAAAGGGCACTCACCCACTGTACAGACTGGACACTCATACACAACGAAATTGACAAGTGTACACAAGTCCTTGTCAATAACGGATTCTCAAATAAATCAGTGGCCAATGGAGTTAGAATATATTTAGAAAAATGGCACAACAACAATATGAAGAACGACCGGAAACCTGGAGAACAAATACAGCTCTTTTATAAAGCGTATATGAGCACCGAGTATAAACAGGAAGAACGAGCCCTTAGGAAATTAATTTATAACAATGTTGAACCAACTAACGAAGGTGACGCACTGAAGATCACCATCTACTACAAGAGTAAAAGGACTCAAAACTTACTAGTTTCAAACCCTCCGAGAGTTGACGTCTCAGACCTCAATCGCAGTCACCTAGTGTACCAATACACTTGCACCACAGGGAACTGTGCAGCCCTGCCCTCTAGGTACGAGTACATCGGGATGATTAGGACGAAACTGTCAAGACGTCTGACTCTCCATCTCACGACAGGTGCACCAAGGAACCATGCAGAAGAGGCACATGGTATTCCCCTGTCTAGGCAGAACCTGGTTGAGGGTACTACCATCCTACATGTTAATAGCGATTTCAATAGACTTAAGATCTTAGAAGCTCTGTAGATTAAAGACTTGTTACCTAGTTTAAATGTACAAAGTAATGACTTCAATGTAATTCCTAGTTTTAAGAATATAGATAATTTTTTTAAATTAGTAAGAAAAGAGGGCGATAACCAAGTTAGGTTGAGTTGAAGGGCCATAAGTTATTTTTTTTTTGTTGACCTGCACTCACCCCTACTCCACCCCCACCACCAACTTTCACTTCGACACAAAGCAGTTTTCAGTTGGCATTTAAACGCCAAAGTAGTTAGTAATATATATATATATGAATGATCAAACCACAAAAAAAAAATATATATATTAACATCAAGAAAACGATCCACAAAGGGCAACGAACCCTTCAAAGTAAACAGTAGATACACAATAAATAGAAAAAAACACTTACAGTCTTTAATTTTCATTTCAACTGATAATTAGAGAATCAGTAAGTGTGTGTTTATATATATTATATATATATATATATATATATATATATATATATATAAAGGGTTAAAAAAGATTATCAGAAATGAAAAAATAAATTAAATATTCATCAATTATTCATTTATTTGGTTATATCAAATAATTGTCAGCAAATTAGAGAAAACATATTTGTCAATATTAAGTTTGAATTAATTTAGTTATGGAAATAATAAATATTTGATATTTTAAATTTGCTAATAATTCCTCATAGACAAATTTCGTTTATAATAGAAAACATATTTGTCAATATTAAGTTTGAATTAATTTAGTTATGGAAATAATAAATATTTGATATTTTAAATTTGCTAATAATTCCTCAACAAATATTTTAACAAATATTTTTTACATTTCTATAAAAATAAATAAGCATATAACTTAAACCAAGTAAAACAACATAATAATAGAGTACAGTAAATTAAATAAGCCTTGGTACATGTAATAAAGTGTGAAGTTATCTGAAAAGGCTTTCCTTTAGAAACTTGAAGAAAATAACAAAGCTAACAACCAAACTTCTGTTGTTTGTTAGTAACGCCCTTCGATTTGGTAATATTTTTTATAACTTTCCTCTATATTGCCAAATAGAAAGAAAACAGATGCATACAAAATCATTCAGTAAAATAAATATATCATTATTATTTCTATGCTCTTTTCATAAAGATTATTTACTGTTTTTTTGTTTCAGCAAATATTTAATTTATCTGTTAGTTAGAAATAGTTTGTTGTTATATAGTTGAACATCTGTGATATGAGACTTCAGTTTAATAAATTGTACAGAACAATAATTTAAAGTTTATGCCCCATTTGTAGGGTGGGTTTGCAGGCACTATCATAAATGGCAAACGCCCTCTCAGTTTTTATTTGCCTCATTATAAATACGAAAGTATATAAATTATATATATTCAACAATGGAAGCGTAGTCCAACCTTTATGTACTTCATTTATGTAAAATATAAAGATAGAAAAGTGTTATATATTTGTTTGCGTTGTGATATTCACCTATCATAAACTTATCTGACTTGCAAGTAACTTTCCTTCATGAAGGCTTAGTAAAACCATCTTCTCTCCTCATGCATTCCATATATTCTTCAAAAGATTTCAAGAATACATTTTATATAATTCATATTATTAAATTCTGCTGAATAAATATTACATCTATATATAAATTCTCTTCGTGGCTCTGTATGTATGTATGTATGTATGTTTGTACCTTATGCATTCGGCCTACAATGGACATTTTTCAAAAATTCTTTTGCAAGGCACTTTCTATAGGTCTTGGGGAGGTTTTAGGCTATTAAACTCTGGGGGGCAGCCTAACCCAGGCCCCCTAGGGCCCAAAAACCTCAAGAATTTGCCGATTTTGAGTTTTTGCATTTTTTGTCAAGAAATATGGCGTGTACGGGCCTTAATGCATAAAATATGAAATGTTGGAAATAAAAATCGAAAATCAGAGTTGTGGTTCAGGTAATATCCCAAAAATATTATAATAGACTAGCAAACGTACCCGTCTTTGACGGAATTAAAAATTCTATTATACTTGGTATTCCAAAATATCAATTATAGTATTATACTAATACTACAATTAGAAGTTATAGAATAGTAGAAAATACCATTATTAGTACAGTGCTAAAAAAAAGCCTCTGTATACAAAGATTAGATTTTAAGTTAGACATACACAAATCTACAATCAATGTTTCAGCTTTATATGTCTTATGGTAGCAATATTTTGTGGACAAACCGACAGACAGAAATTATTCTAAGGGTACATGTGGCTACTCTGAAGTATGAAACGTAAAGAAAACTTGAAATGAGTTAGTTCTAATTAACGTGCTCCCAGTCAAAAGCTAGCACGCAAGCCACTGGGCTACTCTGGTTCCATACCTTACTTTATTACCAGTGTTTATATTATGCAAATATTAAATTAAAAAAAAATATTTTTGTTGTGTTTATTTATAATACATTTGCACTACTGTCATCGGCGAGCAAGCAAGCTACTGGCAACCCTGGCTAGATCCCTTTACTTTATTACCATCTTTTATATTATCCACATTTTAAATTCAAAAAAATATTTGTTTGTTACATTTATTTATAATACATTTGCACTACTGTCATCGGCGATCACGCAAGCCACTGGGCTACTCTGGTCCCATACCTTACATTATTACCAGTGTATTTATTAAGCAAATATTAAATTAAAAAAAAGTTGACAGTTATATATAATACATAGCAAACGTACCCGTCTTTGACGGAATCAGAAGTTCCTGTTTTGGTTTATTGCCGTGTGCCTATGCCTTTCGGCTATACCACGGAGGAATCAGAAGTTCCGTCATTTTTGGTATTTCAAAATGTCATTAGAAATTATAGAATAGTAGAAAATACCATTATTACTACAGTGTTAAACAAATGCCTCCAGCTTATACACTACATTAGCTGTCTGTCCTTCAGGTTCATGGTAGAAGAAAGAGTTGAAACCTCTGACCGTTGAGCATGTAAACTACATTTGACCATGTGAGAAAAACTTGGTTTTGCTACCTTGTATTCCTGCGTTAGATGAAGTCTCCCTTTGCGACTTAGTTAACGTCATTGCGAAATAGACTCTGACCCGACTTTGCAATCATTTCAACGTAAACAGACCGTGGCTCGGAATCAATGGTATGTGAAGTATACACACAGACTCCCCAATACCACATCCAGTCATTATGTCCGCCTCTATGGCATATCTGTGTAGAGCACGAACTCAGAGTCGTGTCCCGTTGCACAGTTTTGGGGCACTCATGTTTCGTAACATGAAATTTGTTACTGCTACTAAATTGTAGCATGATTGGTGCTCTACTTTAAGTTTTTACTCATGAGCAGGCAGTCCAGGAGAAATAAATTCAGAGTCAAGAAATTCAATTAGATAATGAACTGCTTCTTCGTCACTAATCCAATCCCTTTACTGACTTGTAAGTTCTTTCCTCGGCTTCATATAGCGTAAGAACTTGTTTGTTGATTTTTCCTCCCTGTTCATATTAAGAGTTGAGAATTGCTCGTTAACAAAACATTTATTCTCAATAGATAGTACATCCTTAACTCTGTGAAACACCATTTCAATGATGTCAAATACGCAATATATTCATATGCTCAATTGAAATTAAAATCAACTAACAATACCTACTTGCCACACCTGTGTATTTTCAAAACAAACTTGTCTGTGAAGTTAGGAAAATACAGCTAAAAGCCCCATAACTTCGCTTCTGTACTGAATTAATAATCTATTTAGAGCCCATATTTTAAGTTAGGCACACACAAATCCAGTGTCAATGTTTCAGCTCGCTATGTCTTATGGTGGCTGAGTTTACTTGTGACAAACATTTTTGCGTTAAACGTCCATAACTTCACTTCTACGTTGAATTTCCAATCAATTCATAGCCTATATTTTAAGTTAGACCTACACAAATCTACTGTAAAAGTTTCAGCTTTATATGTCTTATGGTAGCTGAGTTTACCTGTGACAAAGTTTTGCGGACAAACCGACAAACCGACAAACCGACAAACCGACAAACCGACAGAAATTTTTCTAAGGGTGGATTCGGTTTCTCCAATGTATGAAACGTAAAGAAAACTTGAAATGAGTCAGTTCTAAGCAATGTACAGACAAAATCATAATTTTATTTATAAAGAAGATAAGGTTTCCTGTATAACCTGTTTGTTTACATTTTGACTTTAATTGATAATAGCGGCCGCAGGTAGGTTAATCTTTATGATAATATTTCCACACGCTTAGTTCAATTGGAAACAATCAGGTACCAGAAATTCTTGAATGATCTCTAATTTTTTGTTACAAATTTCACACTATAATTTTTAAACATTCACATTATAATTTTTAAACATTTTTCATCACAACTTTCACATTGTAATATTCAAACGATTTTTGTCACAAACTTCATAGTATAATTTTCAAACATTTTAAATTAGACCTAGATTCCTAATTCTTTGTTATGAGTTCACAATAAAGTTTTTCAATTATAAATTGCAAAAATTAATTTTTTGTCACAAGTTCAACATTATCAAACAAATTTTCATAAGTTTCATATCATAATTTTCAAACAATTATACTTGCATCGATATATAAATTCTCTTCGTGGCTCTGTATGTATGTATGTGTGTATGTTTGTACCTTATGCATTCGACCTACAATGGACCTTTTTCAAAAATTCTTTTGCAAGGCACTTTCTATAGGTCTTGGGGAGGTTTTAGGCTATTAAACTCTTGGGGGCAGCCTAACCCAGGCCCCCTAGGGCCCAAAACCCTCAAAAATTTGCCAATTTTGAGTTTTTGCATTTTTTGTCAAGAAATATGGCGTCTATGGCCTTAATGCATAAACTATGAAATGTTGGAAATAAAAATCGAACTCAATGTTATTTAATGATTTTTTGCTCTAGGATGCTTCTTTCATAGCCTAGGTACCACTATTCTCCTGAAAATGTTAAAAAACGTCAAGGGACTGTAGATCATGAATGAAGAATCGTAAGACAAAAATGCATAAAATAATATTGAACCCAATTTTCATTTCGATCATTTCATATTTTATACTTAAAACTTCTAGACCCGGGCAACGCCGTGTATTTCTGCTAGTAAAAGTTTAAAATTGAACTAATTTAGCTTCTATATCAACAACATTTAGAAAACAATCTTTTCATGAATTCCAATGCGATAAAACAAACTAAAAATGTTTTTTTTCCAATTATTTCCGATCAAAAAAACATTAGAATGCCAGAGAGGTTGATAGTGAAACGGTACATTTAACAATCAAACGAAAGTCGAATTGGAGAGATAACGTGAATGAATTATGACGCTGAAAAGGTTTATCTTGTTCATCAATTTCAACTGACATTTTAATTTTATAATATTATTGTCTAATAGTCCTTATTGGTATTTATTCTTAAATTCATAAAAAAATTTAATTATTAGTCCCAGTTAATTTCAGTTTATTCAGGATGCATAACTTTCTTTAAGAAGGAAACAAATCTATTGTGAAACTATCTAGTGAGTGCCAACTAATCATCCGACTTTCATTTAAGTCATTATTAATATAAAGTCTAGAAATTAAAATACATTTTTTAATAAAAACAAATGAATAAATTATTGCCTGTAATCTTGATCTGTAATTAATTGGAGACTCCAACCGTCTCTGAACAAGTGCGCTTGGTTTCCCTCTCTTATCTCTCCTGAAGACGGTTCAAAGCAAAAATTAGAGACTGTAAGTGTGTTCTTTTGATTTCTCTATGTTTTTTTTGTCTATATTGAACTATATTTGTCCGTTTTGGATCGCATTTCCAACAAAAAAGTATATATATAATTAAAATAAGCAGTGATACATAAACTGAAACACAACAAAGACTCACTTTTCAATATTTCGACCGTAATGGCGGTCGTCCTCAGGAGAAGAAATGAATTGACGGAGGGACGACAGTCAACTAAAAAACACACACACACATATATATATATATACGGTACTGTTTTCTTGACCACAAAATATTAACAAACACTTTTTCTTTTTCTCGGAGTTTGGTCAGGGTAACCTTGACCAAACTCCGAGAAAAAGAAAATGTGTTTGTTATATATATTGGCACTGGTTCTAATATATTAGCTGACCCGAGAGGACCTATCAGGAAACACGAGAATTATCAAAAAGATAAATGACTACAATAGATTACAGATCATGAGGCAATAGAAATAGATTATATATATATTTAATATATATGTATAGAAATAATATTAGTCAGGAAAACCAAAACTCTTTGTATCGAGAAATGATTTACTTTTCTTATAACAACAAAAGCTTTAAATTAAGCAAGATAAATATTAACTGAACTCATAAATATATAGAACGACTATTTATTCGTACCAAGCATTTATTTAAGTATGAATTTTTTAAAAGAAGTAATTGAAGGATGTTTGGCCTAATGTATATGGATGCATGAGATGGAAGAGAATGCGAGGTGAATATGCAGGAGCTATTGGGATGAGGTCAGGGGGAATGAATGAATAGCCACCATATTCAGTCAAGCCAATTCAGTATAGAACTGTTGAAATTAATGAACTGCAAACACATTCACCACTAATGTTCACCCATTTTAGTCTATTACACAACAAGTACCAATCTCTGTCAACATCTTATTCAACAAACGACTATTTCTATTGTCCTGTATTTTATTTATTATAAAAAAAAAAGTAATTGAATTCATTTGAAATAATTTACTGCTAATTGTTCGCCAAAATTATAATGGATTTTGAACTTAAAACCATTCTAGAGTTTTAATTAACTTTATTGTATGAAACAAATTATGAACAATAGATAGCTTTATCTTAAATATGTATCAATGATGAGACTACAATATGAAATGGGGAAAAAAGACTAAGATCTTTCAACCGTAACAAGCGGTCTTCGTCAGAGTACGACGACAAGTTCAGAAGGTGTCTGATCCACCTTCGTCGACTCTGACAAAGACCACTTGTCTTCGTCAGAGTCCGAAGACGAGTTCAGACGGTGTCTGATCCACCTTCGTCGACTCTGACAAAGACCACTTGTCTTCGTCAGAGTCCGAAGACGAGTTCAGACCGTGTCTGATCCACCTTCGTCGACTCTAACAAAGACCACTTGTTACGGTTAAAGATTTTAGTCTTGTTTTCCCATTTCATATTGTAGCTTGATCATTTATATAGATATATATAAACGTAAAATACCTCTCTTCCCTCCCACTCTTCTCAACCATTCACCATGATATTTCTGAATCTTGTGTTTTAGTTGGGTTTTTGGCTGTAACGAAGACCGCTTGTTACGGTTGAAAGATCTTAGTCTTTTTCCCATTTCCTATTGTAGTTTGAACATTGATCATTGTTTAACGTGTTTATTGTGAATTCATATTATATATATATATATAATAATCTGAATAATCTTAATAGTCGATAAATACGTCAATAGCTATTAGTGTTTGACAAAAAACATAAACGCATACGACGTTTGAAACAAATGGGTACCATATAATCTCAATGGAATAAACCCAAATGTGAGTTAGTTTTGGAAGTTAGTTGAAACATAGAATGATAATCAAAACATTGCAAGATGAACCGGATCCTTTGGGGAATCTGTTACAAATACTCTCTCATAACGTGCTAACAAACCTACTTCCCCATTATATCTAATACAGTTAAACAGCACATCTTCATTTGTTGAGCTTCTCTAGCTAATGTGATTTATGAACTCCATCCTTACCAAATAATCAAGTTGAAACTTCAGAAGGGCAGTAATAACAATTAGGAAAGTTAAATTTAGCAATCTTGTCCCTGACGGAATTGTATTTCTATATTGTAATACAATTTACAAATCATAATATAAACTTAATCTATGCCTATAAAGGAGAAATTAGTAGCTTCAAACAATTTTGCAACATTGGATGAATTTGAATCTTTGATTTGTGTTCGCTTCATAAAATATAATTAGTTTATGTTTAATTGTATTTTCCTTTAGAGATCAATAACTGCATGGAGTTATCTCTCATACTCACTCGTTTATTTAATTAGCTTTATAAACGTAATTTATTATCTTGAGACATTGTTATTTATATATTATTATTTTCTACATTATTATAATTGTAGTGTAATAATCAAAAGTAACATAGATTTTGAGACTAGCGTATTTGTTTTAAGGCAAATGATATTAATTTCGACAGAATTAACCGTTGAATTATTTACTAGTAATCAGAAGTAACATTGATATTTAGATTTGGTACACTTGTTTAGGGCAAATGATTTTAATTTTGACATAAGTAATGGATAAAATACTATGAATTAATAATCACAAGAATGAAGTTGATTTGTAAGGATGATACATTTTTTTGCAAATTTGTTAATTCGACATATTAACCGTTAAATTATATGAGTAATACCACACAATACATTGCATTTAACTATGTATATTGTTTAAAGAAATGATATTTATATTTCGACAGAATGTAACCGTGTGAATTATGCATTATTAATGAGATGTAAAGTTGATTTTGAGAATTAGTACACTTGTTTTAAGACTAATTATGATTAAGACTAAATTTCGTCACTTATGTATGTCGTGAAAGGTGGTTGTTTTATTAAGAAAGTTTATAACTACTTTAAAAGTTACAGAATCATGTATCACAAATAAAATTTAGCTTGTTTACGCTGCTTTTTAATCTACAATCAATTTGAAGAAGATAGTCATTTTCGACAGATTTATGTAGACCGTTGGCCTTATTAGAGGTTATGAGACCAGAGAAGTGCAACATTGAAAACTATTATGAGCCATCATATAGCTTATAGCAGCTTAATGATTATAACCAAACCAAAAAATGATTAGATCGTGTATCACAGATAACTATAGTGTTGAAATACTAATAGAGAGCATAACTTAAATATATCTGAAAACCCCGGACATCGATTACTCTAGACTAATCACTCACACGTTGTTTAAGATGAATTGCATGATACTTAAGGTAGTATATGGTTCGTCACTTATGTATGTCCCACAAGGGAACACACGTAGGCAAGCATTGGCCCTTTGTGATACCACGCAAAGTTTATAACTACTTTAAAAGTTACAGAATCATGTATCACAAATAAAATTTAGCTTGTTTACGCTGCTTTTTAATCTACAATCATTTTGAAGAAGAAATAGTCATTTTCAATATATTTATGTAGACGTTTGGCCTTTAGAGGTTATGAGAAAGAGAAGGTTGCCAAATATTGAAAACTATTATGAGCCATCATATAGCTTATAGCAGCTTAATGATTATAACCAAACCAAAAAAGAAAAGATCGTGTATCACAGATAATATAGTTTGAAATACCTAATAGAGAGCAAGAACTTAAATATAATCCTGAAAACCCTCGGAACATCGAATACTCTAGACTAATCACTCACGCGTGTTAATGATTGCATATACTTATAGGTTAGGTTAGGTTGCAGTGGCAGTCCCACAAGGGAACACACGTAGGCCAAGCATTGGCCCTTTGTGATACCACGCAATGAAGATTGATTCTACAGTGGGAGTCCTAAATTTTGCCTAACTCAAATGTATTTAGAGTAGGGATCTTTACGAGTACCTGACATCGTACAGGCTCGGGACCGACGGTTTAACGTCCTTCTCCGAGGGACGACGTGCTCAGATTTATTCACCTCCCGCGTGAATAAATCGAGGGCCAGGTGGCGATTGAACTCCGGTCCTATCAGGTGAGCACGTAACCACTGAGCTAGCCTGGCCCCCATATACTTATACAATTATCTTCTTGAAAATTTAATCCACTTAAAAAGTCAGATATAAAACTTTCAAATGCAGATTAACCAAACGCGTTTAAAATACAGTTTCCTTTTTGATAACATAATATTTTACCTTTGATTAGAATAAGAAAAAGAAACACTAAGTGACCAAACAAAAACTTTTAACCAACGTCCATACGTTTCGAACACTTGGTGCTCATCTTCAGGTTACATCTTCAATACAATAGTTGTAACTATTTTACCTGTTTTTTTTTCTTTCCACATTTTTCAGAGTTTTACTTCTATTTTACCTGTTTTATCATACACATTTCATAGTTTCTGTACCAAATTTTACTAATTTGAAGTTTGTTAGAATTAAACTAATATTGATTATAAATTCACCAAAAGGAATAAACAAGTGTTTGACTATAGGAATTAAGTTGCAGTTTTTAATTACACTAATCAAAACGATCAAAAAATTATCTTAAAGTCATAAAAAATTTATGCAAAACTGTTTAATAGAAATATTTGCATCATTAACAAGTGAATTTCAAAATGTAAATAAATGGTTAACACCAATTTTACAGTTTTGTTTTCAAGAGTTTGAGACCTTAAATGACGTCATGGTGAAGCATTTTTCCAATGAAAGTTATAGAGAACAATATTTATAATGCAATATTTTTTCAAAAATTTTCTGTAAATCTATTTGGTTTTTAAAAATTTTAAATCTTGATTTCTGCTACCAATTTTTTTTATAACTTTTACATATTTGGATTGGCACCATTTGACAAGGAAACAATATAGGTCATTGAGACGTATTTAACAATATTTATTTTTTTAATTAGTAACGTTCCCACGAGAAAAACAACTCGTTAAAATGATTAAAATAAATTATTTTATTAGAATAATAGAATTTTATTCATGATTAGAATAAACATCCGTCGTCATAGGGAAGAAGTGCGAAGTACTCGCATTGAGAAGCAAACTGCTACTGGCCTCCAGAGTAACTCGTGGAACGACCGCAATGCGGAATTAGAGTGGATAGCACCAGGAAGGTTTTTGCGTTGACCTACGGAAGCCCTGTGACCATTCATACGTAAGTTGAGCTGCGTAGAGGCCATACCAACGTAGAATGCATCACACTGGGTGCAGTCTAAACGGTAAACGCAATTAATCGAGGTATATTTTGGTGAGGGGAAGACAAGGGTAGTTAATGTTGCTATGGGGGAAGTAAAAAAGGGGATATATATAGTATATATATATAATATAATAATATAATATATATAATATATAATAAAATATAATATTTATATATAATATATATAGGTGTGTTTCCTAATCGGGTTTCGGCAATTTTCCAGGATAAAAAATCAAACTCTCGTTGCCAACGTTTCGGTTTATTTAAAACCTTTTTCATAGGCAGAAGTAAGAATTTTTTAACTAAGAAAATGAAATTTACATTATTTAAAGGAACAACAATGTTAGCCGGACAACAGTCTAGTCGAAGGTTTTGTCCGGCTAACATTGTTGTTCCTTTAAATAATGTCAATTTCATTTTCTTAGTTAAAAAATTCTTACTTCTGCCTATGAAAAAGGTTTTAAATAAAACCGAAACGTTGACAACGAGAGTTTGATTTTTTATCCTGGAAAATTGACCGAACCCCGATTAGAGAACACACCTATTCTATCAAATGGTCGATATATTATTGAATCTGTTATATATATATATATATATAGGTTTTCGTCGTTGGACACTTCACGTCTTCGCTCCTGTATTCCTTTTCCTTTTCCTACCTCTTCTGAAGACGAAAAGGTAGTGGAAATGATCGAAAGTAGAATGGTTGGTCTCCCTTTTTTGTTTTCTACTGATAACTTTAATTATATATTCATAAAAGTATTGACCGTGGAATAGAAACATAACTAAAGTTTATCAGAACTCGGTCAGTTCTTCAGGTTCAAATTATACTCTCATTACCAACGTTTCAGTTTTTATGTAAAACCCTTTTTTTATAGGCAGAAGTATAAAATTTTGAAACAGAAAAACTAAGTATTACATTAGAAATTATTTTACAAAAGAAAAATAGTGTGTGGATTTCAACAACTGTCTAGTTTGTAGTAGTACTAATTGTTGTTGTAGTTGTAGTATGTTATTTGTAGTCGACAACAAAAAAACTAGACAGTTGTTGAAATCCACATACTATTTTTCTTTTTAAAATAATTTGTAATGTAATACTTAGTTTTTATGTTTCAAAATTCTATATTTCTGCCTATGAAAAAGATTTTAAATAAAAAACGAAACGTCGTCAATGATGACGTCGTAAACGAGAGTTTAATTTGAACCTGAAGATCTGACCGAGTCCTTATAAACTTTAGTTTTGTATATGTATATATATGTAAACCAATTAACAAGAAGATAATATAGACAAAGATAATAATTATATATAATAAGAATTATATGATAATAATAATAATTATAGACAAGGAAGACATATAGACAAAGGAATAACTCACTTCTATATTTCTACCATCGTCGTCATCAGGAAGCGAAGAGTACCGCAGGAAGGTAGAGCGGCGACTATATATATATTACACACACACCCACACATAAATAAGAGATGCATACATATTAATAGGAGACTTTTTTTTAAAATAAGCCAATTTGGTTTATATAAAGAAAAAAGGATCGGAATCAAAAATCGAAAAAAATCCGATTTTCCATCCCTGTTTTAAACAAATTGTATTAGACAAACTTGCTGGATCTTATAGTTAACGGGGGAAAAAGTGGCTCTCTCGAAGGCTAGCCAATGACAGTACAATACAGATATAACTTGATTAAGGTGTCAAGCGTGAAATAAGCCGAAATAGAATAACAAAATTGGACAGGAATCGATCAGTTTTTCAGGATTAAGTCAAACTTTCAACACTGACTTTCATTGCTATTAAAAATTTTTTCATGACACGAGAGGTCTACTATAAATTATTAGAACAATATGGGAAATCATGCAATAATAAACAATTAAATGCACTTCTTAATGGTAAATACAATATAAAAGATATTACAAACTTAAATTTCCTGAGATACGTGAGAGAACTCAAGGCAGTATGTAATATCATATTCAGTGACGCATGTTATAACATAAGGATTTCTGTTTGACATGGTAACAGGTAATCAATATATAAAATACAGAGCGCAGGACTCTCTGTAAGGCTAAGTGTAAAACGAATATGTTTTATTTTATTTGAAATTATATTAATATTAAATATTATTAACACTTTAAATTTCAGAAAAACAATGTGAAAAATACACTCAAAAAATAACTACTGATTAAAAAATTTGGGTCCTCTCTTCCTTGCCGTTGTAATGTCTCAGTCTTAGGAGGCGAGGGTAGCTCGGTGGCTGCGTGCTCGCCTTTAGACCGGTACATCCGGGGTTCAATGTCCACTCTGACTCTCGGTTTATTCACGTGGGAAGTAGAAAAATCTGAGTCTGTCGTCCCTCGGACTGGACGTTAAGCCGCCGGTCATGTGCATGTACAACGTCAGGTAGACTTTAAAGAATCCTACTCTAATCATACTGGTGTAAAGTAAAATTCAGGACTACCAATATAGAATGTTCATTTATTTAGAATAACAAAGGGCTAATGTTTGACCTAAGTGTGTTCTCTTGCTTGACAACCACTGGCAACCGAATCTAACCTAATCTCTCAGTCAAAGATACTGAGGGCCGCTTAAAGAGAGTCGTTCTTTATTTTCTCTATTTACCAACTAAACTTCTGAATAAAATACCACTCACTCATCATCAGTTTAAAAAAAAATATATCTTCAGATGCGCCTTAGGCACTACAGATGACAGAATAAAATGTTCATAAGGAACTATATAACATTGATATAGCTTCTCAACCACTGATTTTCAAAGTTCAAAGATGGGTTTCTTGAGGATTTTTGATCTAAAGAAATTACACTCTTTTTAATACGCCATCGAGTAAAAACTGCCGGTGATTGTATTTTTGGCGAAACGTCGGCATATAAACAAGAGTGTGATTTCTTTAGACCTAAAATCCTCAAGGAACCCAACTTTGAACTATATAATTCCATTTTAATATATAAATATGTAATATAAAAATCATTATTAACTGTTCACAATTATGATTTTACTATAATTCATTCATTTTTATTCAATTTAGGGAGACTTTGCAAGCTCCCTTGCGAAAATGATAAAAATATTATTAAAAATTTTTTATAAAAAGCTGAATGAAATGCAATTTATAAATAGTGGGATTTGAAATGTTGTTCCATTAAATAATAGAAATATACAAAAATAATTCATAATTTCAGAAACACCATATGTAAAAATAGGTTACTAAACTAAAACAGTAAACAAAAAAAAATAAATTAGTGTTGCATTATTCATGTTGAATCTGAAGGGGAAATGCTAAACAGATGTCATGCTTGGATATAAACAAATATATTGTTAGTTGTAGACCAATAGCTTGCATGAAAATGCAAAATTTGAAGCAAATCGGATACATATTGGCTGCATGCATATGCATTTAGTTGGCGCTTCTGCATGGACATGCAAATGCCATCGTCCCACTGAAAGCAGGCAAAAATATGATTCAATTTCCCTGGACCGTCTCCCCATATTTTTTTTTTATTTACAACCCGATCGAGCATCATTAAAAATTTATACTAAATTATTGTTCTATTTATAAAGTTAAGCTTCGAAGCTAATCAATAACACAAATTAATTATCTTTTCTCAATTTTTTTTTTTTTTTGTTGTGAAGTATGAATTATGAAATGGAACTAGAAGGGGGGAAATTTTTAATAAATTTTCAGGTCAACCGTAACGATAAATTTGTGTCGTTATACTGAGTGTTATTAATTACTGAAGGCAAAGTACAGGAGGGGGTTTTGAGTAATGAGTGAAGACAATCCGTTCTTTTCAGAGATTAATATAGGACAGAAAGGGTTTTATATCGGTGGAGAGGATATTAATGGATGGGTGATTCAGTCGGTTGCTGAGATGAGAGCGCCAGTCATCTGTTTCACCTTTGAAAATCACTCCAAAATAAAAAAAAAAACCCCCGCTGCAAGCAATTATCGCTCCAGCCTTGGTCGTGGTTACGTCTGGAAAAAAAATATTGGCTTCCATATTGCGTACTTAAAGCTTTATCGGCATTAAAAACAAAACTATTCAAGTATTTAGAATATCATTAACAAAACATAAGTGATGTGTCATTGCAGGATATTGAAGCTAGGTTAGGTTAGGTTAGGTTGCAGTATCAGTCCCCAAAAGAACAGAAAAAGTGTCCAACAATTGGCCCTTTGTAGTAGAAACAATAAATATTCTACTACATTAGGAGTCCTAATTTTTTCTAACCCAAGGATTCTGATACCGTATGGGCTTTTAACGTCCTCTCTGAGGGATAAAGTACTAATATTTCATTTATTCACCTTAAACCGTCAATCCTGAGCGTGTGTGTGTTGTGGGTACAAAAACCAAAAAATATATATTACTATAATCACACTATATATATATATAAATTATTAATGTATCATTTAAAATTGAATAAAAATTATAGTTTAAAATAATAACGAGATGTTTAGACTTGGATAGTTAATTTTATGAACATGAAAGTATTAAAGTAACCCTTAGAATTACCAAACATATAATCTCAACTTTTTAATATTTCAAGAATAAAAGAACAAAGTTCCTTCAAAACATCAACAACTCTAATGCAAAAATATGTTTATATAAATTATTTATGTTTTGATATGAAGGGGTTGACAAAGTAAGATATGGTAGTGCCACCATTCCTGTTACATCTTCTCCATCAAAAGCAGAGCCTTGATAGGAGAAAGCCAAACCTTGTTCCCCTCAGATTCCTTCCTCCTAAAATATATTAAGTCCTAAATTTCCACTCTCCTCAAAACCTTTAGTCTTACTTTTATCATCAGTATGTTAAAATTTCTTAAAAATATTATTACTTATTTTACATATCTCATTTATTTATTAAATCATGCAAATCAAACCTACTTTGAACTAAAAGCTTTTTAAAATCAAACATCCATATATTTTTGCTCTAAATATTAATTTAGAAATGATTTTTTTCAATGATTAATTTCCTCTATGTTTCATCATGTAAATAAATCCAGATATGCAAATTGTGTTAAAAAAAATATTTAGTTTAAAAATGAATAAACTTCTCAGAATTAAACAACTAAAAAACTGACAAGACACGTCAAGCATCTAATTTTTTAGAAAAGAGGAAGGGGCACCAAGTGAGTTTCAACTCCTTACATACTCGGTGTGTTTAGTCTCACTATTCCTTCTTTCCTATTCACAGTTCAATCAAAAATTAGATATTGTAAATATGTGTCACACAGTAAATACAGTTACTTTTTTTCTTAGTTTTTTTTTGGACCGATATTTGTTTGATAAATAATCTGGAAGAAGTGGAAACCCGATACCAAATGGTCATCAATTCAGATCTTTCGGACCCAGATCGTTCACCCAGGGTGCAATATATTTGATTATCCAGGCAATTTACAACCAAATACACTATCCTAATAATTGCTAAACAATAATTATAAATTGTAGGGTAAAAATCTAATGAAATGGTCTCCACATATAAAAATTTAATGATATAAACAACGCGTTTCAACACGTAGTGTTCTTCCTCAGGCATTAACTAAAAAATACAATACACCAGAGAGTTATCTATAGTACAAAGTAAATAAGTACAAAAATTAATATAAAATAAAATAAGGCGGAAAGTACAAACCTAAGGATGAGTGCCTCTGAATAAGACAATGAGAAAAAGACAATAATACAATGAGTAAATACCACATAATAACTGATTGCACTACATTAGAAATAATTATAGATTATAATTCTCAAAAAAAATTCACTTTTACATATAAACTAAAATTTTTCTTCCAAAAACCATTCAGTTGTGGATTTATCTACTGCTAGCAGACGTGCCCGTCAGTGTCAGGTATTTTACAAAAATACCACAAAGATACGTGGTTTTCCAAATTATTATTAGAAATTATAGAATAGTCTAAAATATCATTATTAGTACAGTTCATAACTATGACTAGATCATGAGTTTCCTTTTACGTTTTGCAGCTTTAGATTTTGAGCTCAAATTTGATTTTGTTGTTGGTATACTTCTTATTTAGCACCTGGGTAGGTAGGGCTCACCTTTTTAAAGCAATCAAATTATGGCAAACGAAAAGGAAAATAAAATAAACTAATAATACCTACTTGCTACAGTATCAGGCACCTAACACAATACCTGTATATTTTTATTTAGGTATATACCTGTATATCTATGTACTAGAGGTTAAGATTGAGCCTAAAAAATCCAGCCCAACTCGACCCTGGCCCGCGGGTATCAAAGTCCGACCGGAGCCAAGCCCAACTCAGCCTGAACCTGATATATCCGATACATATATATATATAAACACTAATAACTTCTCGACCGTGTGACAGATATACAACTAAAAAATGATTGATCGGGATGCGGTCAGTTTCTTCCACTTTTTAATTCAAACTCTCATTGCCGACGTTTCGATTTTATTCAAAATCTTTTTCATAGGCATAATAGATTTTCAATTGAAAACTTACATGCCTATGAAAAAGATTTTGAATAAAATCGAAACGTCGGCAATGAGAGTTTGAATTAAAAAGTGGAAGAAACTGACCGCATCCCGATCAATCATTTTTTAGTTGCATATATATATATATATATATATATATATATATATATAAATTATATATAAAAATATATATAAAAACCCAGTTGGGTTTTTGACTCTGACGAAGACCACTTGTTACGGTTGAAAGAACTTAGTCTTGCTTTCCCATTTTCTTATTGTGGTTGATCATTGATATAATATAATATATATATAATATAAATATATATATAATATAATGAATTAAGTAATGTTATGTAAAATTCATGTAGGGTATTTAGAAACAAACCTGTTAACATAAGTTTATGTTTAGGTTTATAAGGTAGATTGTAAATTAAAAAAGTGTATCTTATTTGTTTTATTTGAATGAAGCAAAGTGACTATTAATGTAAATATGAATTTTATTATCAATTGTAAAAAATATTGTATGAAGATTTCCTTGATAATGGTCAATGTAGACCGAAACGTAGGCCGTGTGTCAATATGGAAAATAGAAATTTAACCAAACCATTCGGTGAGTTGATTTATAAGGTACCGTAGAGATGGAGGAATAATATAAGAAAACTCGAGAAGGTATGTAAGAAACATACTAAACTTAAAGTTGGCAAGTTATTTAATGATATATATATATATATATATATATACTTTTTCGTTGGAAATACGATCCAAAACGGACAAATATAGTTCAATATAGATATAGAAACATAGAGAAATCAAAAGAACACACTTCAGTCTCTAATTTTTGGTTTGAACCGTCTTCAGGAGAGATAAGAGAGGGAAACCAAGCGCACTGGTTCAGAGACGGTTGGTTTCCCTCTCTTATCTCTCCTGAAGACGGTTCAAACCGAAAATTAGAGACTGTAAGTGTGTTCTTTTGATTTCTCTATGTTTCTATTTCTATATTGAACTATATATATATATATATATATATATATATATATATATATAAACCAATTAAAAAGAAGATAGCACACAGATAGACACAGGAAAAACTCACTTCTATATTTCGACCATCATCGTCATCAGGAGGCGAAGAATCCCGCAGGAAGGCAGAGCGGCAACCATATAGTCAAAATATAGAAGTGAGTTATTTCTGTGTCTATCTGTGTGCTATCTTTTTTTTAATTGCTTCTTATTTAAAAGTCCGTTGGACCATTTGATTTCATTATATATATATATATATATATATATATATCAATGATCAAACCACAATAAGAAATGGGAAAACAAGACTAAGATCTTTCAACCGTAACAAGCGGTCTTCGTCAGAGTCAAAAACCCAACTGAACACTAGATGCAAAAAAACATCTGGTGAGGAGTTGAGAAGAGTGGGAGGGAAGAGTGGTATTTTAAAAGGGTGAAAGCACAGGAAAGGACTAAAACTTCTCAACTCCTCACAACTCTTCTCAACTCCTCACCAGATGTTTTTTTTGCATCTAGCGTTCAGTTGGGTTTTTGACTCTGACGAAGACCGCTTGTTACGGTTGAAAGATCTTAGTCTTGATTTCCCATTTCTTATTGTGGTTTGATCATTGATTGTTGTTTCACGTGTTTATGTGAAATCTTTATATATATATATATATATATATGTTTTGTTGAACGACCTTTGTACTGTGGCATGAATCAATTTCAAAGTCGATCTTTCAAGTTTTCTCACCTTTATTTCAAGAAAACTTGAAAGATCGACTATGAAATTGATTCATGCCACAGTACAAAGGTCGTTCAACAAAACATGCATAAAAGAAGGATTGCTCCGTAAATTTACAATATATATAATATATATATATATATATATATATATATAGTAAGTGGGCAGCAAATCTTCTTGAAGACAAATGGAATTAAGTATGCAGCAGCTTCTGCATTGAAGACCTTTTTGCTGATGGCCTCGATTTTTCACACTATCATTCGGTGATGCTGAGGCAACTTCCATATATGCTGGGCCAGAGACATTGAGAAAAACAATATCAAACAACTTTAATGAAACACAAAAACACTGGGTGGAAACAAGCTTTCGACCACACATTGATCATCTTCAGGTTACACTACTATTTAATTAATGAATGTTAATATAATTAACTGAAAAGTAATCTTTAAAATTAAACATAACAATTTCAACAGATATAAAACAAACGATACAGCGGGTGAGAGGAAAACAAAGAGCAGGTTCCAGCAGGGTTGCAACAACATACAGGTTGTTGTCAAGGATATATATATATATATATATAATATAATATATATATATATTTATTTACTCTTCTTTATATAATCTAGGAGGTGTCAGAGCTTATTTTTCTTCATTCTGATTCTTCCTACGACATTTTGTCTCACATACATATCTTAGGTGTTGCTGGTCTGAATACGAAAAATAAGCTCTGACACCTCCTAGATTATATATATATATATATATATATATATAAATGATCAAACCACAATAAGAAATGGGAAAACAAGACTAAGATCTTTCAACCGCAACAAGCGGTCTTCGTCAGAGTCAAAAACCCAACTGACCTCAGTTGGGTTTTTGACTCTGACGAAGACCGCTTGTTGCGGTTGAAAGATCTTAGTCTTGTTTTCCCATTTCTTATTGTGGTTTGATCATTGATTATTGTTTCACGTGTTTATGTGAAATCTTTTATATATATATATATATATATAATATAAATATATATATATATAAATATATATATAATTGGGTTCTATTGTCCACTAGCCAAGCAAACCTCTGTCATCTCTTTAATGTAAATAATTCATTTTATAACAAATATTCTTTAGTTTAAAATCCAAACATCCAAAATTTTTAGTATACAAAATAAATAAATAAATATTTATTAAAAAAAAAGGTAGCGAGAGAGAAGGCTGGACCCAACCCAATCCAATCCGAACGTAATAATTAACAATTTAGGTCCGACCCAGCCCGAATTCGGGCTCGGGCTTAGGATCTTACCTCTATTATGTAGCTAGTCAAACATAGCTTAAAAGTCCATAACTTCGCTTCTGCATTGAATTTCAAATCCATTCAAATCATAGCTTTTTAGTTAGACGTACATACATCTACTATCAAAGTTTCAGCTTGCTATGATATATGGAGGGTGAGTTAACTCGTGAAAAAAGTTTTGGACAAACAGACAGAAATTTTTCTAGGAGTGGATTCTATATCTCTAATGTATAAAACATAAAGATAACTTGGAATGAATCAGTTCTAAGCAATGTACAGACAAAATCTTTGTTTTATTCATCTAATATAATATTAAAACTGTAGAACTGTTTTTAAAAAAAAAAAACAAAAAGATGAAACTTTATTGATTAATGTCGATATATATTTGATAGGGTTTCTGTTTATCTGGGTCAGATGAAGGAGCAATTCATTGTAAAATTAAAAGTGGGCAGTTTTGAATCCATTCTTGTTTACATTGAGTGACAAATGTCCACAAAGATCGTTACAAAACAAATCTATTTTGACTGTCGACAGAAATGAGGCTACTGTACACACAACTAAATTAACATGTGATATAAATCACTGCACTCGCACATACATCTCTTTCCTCTTTTATTTACTGTAAACAACTGTCCCATTACAACAAATTGCTTCCTTTTTTTTATATATATATATATAATTTGTTTTAAAATAAAATTAAACTGCAATATTACAAATGCGGTGTACTTTAATTAATTTGAATTACACTTTGTCATCAGTGGTAACATTGATCAAATATTTTATCGTATTTAAGAATTTAATTATTTAATATCAAATAGAAAACAAATAGACTTTTCTCGATTAATGTAAAATAGTGGATGGTTTTTAATTAAAGTTTTATAATTTGAATGTTACAGCAGTCAGGTCAGATCGATTTCTTGGTCATGAATAGATTTACCAGTTCAGTTCAAATGCAGCCAATGATATTATAATTGTCAAAGAGGCCACACAGTCTTTAAGGGCTGCAATTATCAGCTTCTTAAGAGGAGTGTCACACAACCAAAGCCCTAAATTCAAGGCAAAATAAACTTTTTTTTTTTGGTATTTTTGGTTACTTTGACTACAGTTTTATGTATTTAGAAGTAATTATGCTGAAAACCGCTATTCTTAACTCATCCAAACCCACTTCCTCAAAATCTTTCCTTACTAGTAATCCCCAGAAACCCACAAAGATGGCTAAACCGGCAATGGCCACGTTAACTTGTGTCGTCAAAAATGCGTGTGTCAAAGTGCAGTTCAAGGTAGTGTACAGTGGTTGCTGGAGGTACGATCTCATTGTTTAGGCATAGTATGGGGGCAATAGTTTTGTAATTATGTTTAGAAGTAATTTAGTTTGTCCTTTAATTTGTTTAATTTTATAACGGAATCGGGTAGACACCCATTATGACGACAGAAGGTCACGTGACCGTTGCCGTTTTAGCCATCTTAGAGGGTTTGTGGGGATTACTCGAGAGGACCGATTTTGAGCAAGTGGGTTTGGATGAGTTTGAGAGTTTGCTCTGTAATAGTTTGTAGCGGTTTTTTTTTCTATTCTGCGGGATTGAAATAGTCTTAGCCAAACCTGTCAGCCCAGATTATTGCTGGGCAGATGCATTTAGACATTGCAGTCAAACTTAAGGCTAACAGCTATACCATCAAAAGAGAACTCGATACTATCTGGGTGCATACTGCCATTGATGCTGGAACATGTTTTAGCCCTGAAGATGACATAAATATATGTCGAAACGTCTACCAGAGAAGTAGTTTCAATCATAAGACCCCCAACCCTCAACAATCTTATGTCCTAATACATTATATGTATTATTAATATTAAAACTATAATATACCGTCTTACCTCGTACACTGCTGCTGAAGCTCTCTAACCGGTTTCGGGTGTGAACCATCTTCAACAACATTTCTTGTTGAAGATGGGTGACACCCGAAACCGGTCCGAGAGCTTCAGCAGTAGTGTACGAAGTAAGACGGTATATTATAGTTTTAATATTAATAATACTAACCTCTGTAGTAATGACGAAATGCATAACATTATATGTATGTTGAAGGATCGTTTTATAAGTGTAAGTTTATATATATAATTAAAGTTACTACTATAGAACACAAAAAAAGAGGATTCAATTAATATACAATCTATTCAATTAAATATTTCGTTCTCCGGACATAACTATTTTTAAATTTTTTTGTTGAAACTGCTATATAGTTTCCCACCAACGACAAGAGAAATAGCCGAGAGGTTAGAATCAGTTATTCTGAGGTAAAATGGATAAACAAACAAAAGTCTCCACACAAATGAAGTTTTATTCAACAACAACGCATTTCGAACACTTTGTGTTCATCATAAGGAAGACACTACAATACAAATTATATCTAATCAGTTACAAAATTAGAGTGAAATAATAAAATATAATTAAGAGAGTTAATGACATAACGAAGGATGTGGTGCAGAAGGGTTGGTCTAGTGAAAACAACTAGTAGGAAATAGTTTTCTGGCCTTCTGTATTTCAGTTAACGGTTTTTAAGCATACCCGACTCCTTTGTCTCCTTATCTCCTAAATGCCTCTCCCCACTCTGTCGCAGCGGACCTATTTCCTACTAGTTGTTTTCACTGGACCAACCCTTCTGCACCACATCCTTGGGTATGTCATTAACTCTCTTAATTAAATTTTATTATTTCACTCTAATTTTCAAACTGATTAGATATAATTTGTATTGTATTGTCTTCCTGATGATGAACACAAAGTGTTCGAAACGCGTTGTTGTTGTTGAATAAAACTTCATTTGTGTGGAGACTTTTGTTATTTATCCATTTTACCTCAGAATGAGTAAATACCACACAATTACGGATTGCACAACTAATGATTTAGAATCAGTTTATAAGAAGGTTGTAAATGCAGAATTGTTTAGTCCTAAGTATTTGGTGGTTGTAACTTGAGGGAAGAAATTATGTTTATGGGATTATTCCGGAGTTTCGTCTAAATAATAACTTTGTAATTTTTAAAAAAAAAAAAAGAATGTTTGTGCTTGTTGGCCAAAGTGCCTTTTTGATCCCAAGGGACAACCTTAACTAATGACTCATCGGCTGGAAAATTGACTTTGGATTGAATTAGTTCATTGTAAACAGCACTTAGGACTCCTTTGTGGGAGCAGTACATTCATCTCAGAGACCACACTCAGTCTGCTACGAAACAAGTCTCCCTTTGGTTAGCTATCTCAGGAGTCCTACATCTATTAGACATCAATGTAAACTACATTAAATTACATTCTGCAAGTTCAATAGATTTCGTAGAAATAGCAAGAATTATTCAGTTTTAAAGGCATTAATCTTTTAACTGTTTACTCCTTTGAAGCCAATCTTACTATATCTAACACATTTGATACAATCTTAGAGGCCAGGTTAGGTCAATCGCAACGTGCAGACCTTCGAATGGTAAATGAGGAGTTCAATCCCTCTAGCTCTCGAATTATTCACACAGGAGGTGGGCATGTAGTCCCTCCCAACCGAGTTTGGATTTGACAAACACCCTCTTTCTACGGTTGAAAGATCTTAGTCTTTTTTTCTCAATACTTATTGTGGTTTGTACATATATTAAAAAGTACGGATCAATTAGATTTTGTTATACGTTTGGTCAAATAAATTTTTATTCTTAGTACCTTTACCAAGGCAAATGAAATAACTGGCTTTCAAGACGGCTTGCTTGTGTCAACCTGCTAAACTAGAAGGTCTACTGTGCGCTACTTTTTTCAAAGGATTGGAAAATTCATTCATCGGGCAGTCGAAAAACATAGGGATAGAGGGCCTTTCACTACAGTGGAACTATAAAAGCATAACTGTGTAGAAGCTGGACGAACAAGTTCAACAAAATTTTATAGATCCGTAATTTTTCAACATTTTCAACAACAGCCAAAAGGATATATATATATATACTTCTGGAAACAGCCAGAAACACAATTAAAAAAAGACACTATGATTCACTTATAATATTTCGACCCTTTTAATGATCCTTCTCAGGAAACAAAGAGGTACGGCGAGAAAACAAAAGTCAATATATATATATATATATATATATATATAGTTCAATATAAACAAAGAAACATAGAGAAATCAGAAAACACACTTACAGTCTCTAATTTTCGGTTTGAACCGTCTTTCAGGAGAGATAAAGAGGGAAACCAAGCGCACTGGATCAGAGACGGTTGGAGACCCGAGGGTCCTTCCTCCTTGGAATTTAAACGGTTCAAACCGAAAATTAGAGACTGTAAGTGTGTTCTTCTGATTTCTCTATGTTTCTTTGTTTATATTAACTATATTTTCCGTTTTGGATCGTATTTCCAACGAAAAAAAGTGTATATATATATATATATATATATATCAATCCATAATAAGAAAGTGGGAAAACAAGACTGAGATCTTTCAACCGTAACAAGCGGTCTTCGTCAGAGTCAAAAACCCAACAGTGATTTTTTTCTGTGTGTTCTCTTGGAAATTCTAGTTTTTTACCCAACTCAGTTGGGTTTTTGACTCTGACGAAGACCGCTTGTTACGGTTGAAAGATCTTAGTCTTGTCTTCCCTATTTTCTTATTGTGGTTTGATCATTGATTGTTATTTCACGTGTTTATATGAAATCTTTTTATATATATGAGGGCAACACTATATATATATATATTTTTTTTTGCATTTCTATTATTATTGACTTCATTATTTTTCGTATTATATACTCTTTATCTTGTTTTATAAATAAATATTGGAGGGTTTTCTATTTTTCCCTCCTCCTCCGCGTTGGTTTTCCACGAGTTACTCTGGACCCAGTAGCAGTTTGCTTTCTCAACGCGAGTACTTCGCACTTCTTCCCGATGACGACGGATGTCAAATATCGAAGTGAGTTCTGTAAAGTGTCTTTCTGTGTTCTTTTC